>JAXCGZ010020907.1:55000-62500 GCA_037179515.1 Halocaridina rubra | reverse complement strand
CTTGATGTATTTTTTTTTTTTAAAGTTCTTTGAAGGTTGTGCTTTTCTGACGACAGACGTGAATTTTTTGTCCTTAATAATCGAATACATTTATTAACATCAGATATATTAATTCAACCCTTTTGATAGCTATCATCATATATTCATCATATATAGCATCATATATTCATATCGCCAAGAGTTGATGTAACTCGCGCGCTACTGTCTCGAACAGATCAGCTGCTATTCTTTTCCTTACAGAAACATAGTGCAAGGGTGATATTTCCTTAAATACTCTGTTTGCCATGTGGAGAGCAAATTATTTCTCGTTTCTGTTACAGAAACTGCTGCAGCTCAAGTTTTCGTATGCTGGCAATTTAGGTTACTCCATCATTGCCAGTAGGATACTTTTTCCAGTGAACACAATTTACTCTGAAAATCTATTAATTTAACCTGCGTTAACAACTAGAGATTCAGTTGATATATAAAAAACATGAGATGGTTTTAAGGGAGCGGCCTACAGACAGCGAAAGGGCTCCGTTTCCTTTTTCGTTTCTTAAACATTTCTGTTATTTGTCTGTGTCCACTTTTCCCCGTCTCACTAGTGTTCTGTGAAGATTTGTAGCTTGGGGCATGGGCGGTGCAGCAACTGCTTATTTCCATCGACCTTCAGACTCGAGACCTCTCTTCCTACTACTGATCCTAATATAATCTTTCTTCAAAAAGTAGATCTATCATCATCTAGGGGCCAAATCCTGCCATATCTCTAGGTCATCATTACTTCAACTGTTCTTTTAGCCTGTCCTTATCCTATTGTGTACCACTCCCCTGTTTCTGCCTTGTCCTTAACCTTCTATTGTTTTGTGCTTGAGCTTGAAGAGGGTAATTTTCTTGACTGTATCGGTGTCACACTCATAAAAAAATAAATCAGTTAAGAATAGAATTGAGTTTTCTAAAACATTTTATGTAGTAAATTGAAGCAGCAAATATACTAGGAATATAAGCGTATGATTGCAAAAGACAATGAGCAATCAATCACACTACATTAGGTAGAAAAATTGTATTAAGAAAGCACGCTTTGCACAAAAAAAAGTTTATATTCACCTTCAATATAGTAATGAGTGTATGTATCCCATTGCATTTGAAATGCTTGTAATGTTTGCACACACACACACACACACACACACACACACACACACACACACACACACACACACACACACACACACACTACACACAGTGTAAGAGTAGTTGATAATTGGAATTGGCTAAGCGAGGAGGTAGTTAATGCTATCTCAATCCATAGTTTTAAGGACAGGTATGATAAGTATCACTAAGTATAAAATGGAACCGATGAGGAGACGGGAAGATACGAGCTTTGGGCTCTTTCCCGTAAGCACAATTAGGTAATCACAATTAGGTAATCACATTATCTTCTTTATCTCCCCTTTGTCTGGAAGAACTCTGTAATGAAAATTTTTCTTCTCTGAAGAAGAGAAGAAAAATTTTCATTACAGAGTTCTTCCAGACAAAGGGGAGATAAAGAAGATAATGACAGAAGATCAGGGGATGGGGCCTCATTAAGATTGTTATACACAAATGCTGATGGATTAGCTGGTTAGGCAGTAGAATTAAAAGATAGGATTCACAACAGTAAGGCAGCTATAGTAGCAATTACAGAGACTAAGTTGAGTGAGGACATAAACAGTGTCACAGTTTTTCCTAAGGGTTTCAGAATACTAAGGGTTGAAAGATCTGAGAGGACTGGTGGAGAGATAGCACTGCTCATAAGTGAAAGGATTCAAGTCGAAGAAATAAACTTGGCTATAGAAAGTGAGTTCAAGGAATTTCTTGTTGCTCGCATAAATACTGGGTCAGAGAGCATTATAATAACTGTTGTATACAACCCACCAAGGAACCAAAATAGGCTTGAAGTTTATGAGGAAAGTCATATAGGTACTATTGAAGTCATAAACTCAGTTCTTAACATGGCACGGGAAAAAAAATGTAGGATTTTGATTATGGGAGACTTTAATCATAAAGAGATAGATTGGATAAATCTTGACCCACACAGTGGTGAGGACTCATTCCGGGCAAGATTCCTAGATTGCGTACAAGGGAATTTCCTACACCAACATGTAATGGAACCAACAAGGGCCAGGGGTGGGGATGAGCCATCACTACTTGATCTAGTGTTCACAGATAATGTGTTGGATATTGAAAAAATTGAGTATGAACCACCAATTGGAAAGAGTGACCACTGTGTGTTGTTGATGGAGTATATCATTGAAGATATTCTTCCTGAGAGTAGAGGCACTGAGGACATGAGGAGGAACTATCCGAAAGGAGATTACATCAAAATGAATGAGCTTTTTGCAGTTATTGACTGGAGAACCTTATTTTACAACAAATCTGTACAAGAAATGTATGACATCTTTTGTGAGAAATATGGGAAGATAGTAGATTGCTGCATACCTGTCACCAAAGTAGGTGTAATTCATGCCAGAGAGAAATGGTTCGATAATGGGTGTAAAAGAGCTAAGGAGTGGAGAGACAAATGCTGGAAAAGGTATAGGAGGAGAAAAAACGTAAATGCCTGGCAAACCTACAAAGGAGCAAGAAATGACTACCTAAGTAAAAGGAGAGAGGCAGAGAGAGACAATGAGAGGGACATCACCGGGAAGGCTAAAGAAAATCCCAAGCTTTTCCACAGCCTTATCAGAGGAAAACTGAAGGTAAAAGAAAAGGTTTTAAGGCTAAAGAGAGCGGATGGAAGCATCACTGAGATGGATGAAGAGATTTGCAAAGAATTGAACAAGGAGTTTCAGTCAGTATTTACAGTAGAAAATACCCCACCCCCTCAGATTGCAGTGATAGAAGCTCAAGGGCCGGTATTAGAGAACATCAACCTTACAGCCACAGAGGTATGCAAAGCGCTGATGGATTTAGATGTTCATAAAGCTACAGGTCCTGATGACATATCCCCTCATGTGCTTAAAAAATGCGCAAACACAATATCAGTGGCACTAAGTATCATATTTAAGGAGTCACTGGAGTCGGGGGAGATTCCAAGATGCTGGAAACAAGCAAATGTGATACCTATCTTCAAAAAGGGAAGGAGGGATACGGCTCTGAACTATAGACCAGTTTCCTTGACCAGCATAGTTTGCAAAGTTATGGAGAAACTACTAAGGAAACATATCTCTCTTCACTTGGAATCCTTCAACTTTTTGTCAGTGAGGCAACATGGCTTCAGAGAAGGTAGATCAACAGTAACAAACTTATTAGAATTTTATGATGAGGTAAGCCAAATCTTACAGGAAAGAGAGGGCTGGGCAGATTGCATATTCCTAGACTTCCAGAAAGCGTTTGACACTGTTCCACATGGGAGACTTATTAGGAAGCTGCAATCAATGGCTAGAATAGGTGGAAATGTTTTGGAATGGATAAAAACTTACTTAGAAGGAAGGGAACAGAGAGTTAGAGTAAGACACTCAGTGTCTGAATGGAGAAGAGTTAGTAGTGGAGTTCCACAGGGTTCAGTTTTAGGGCCACTTTTGTTCCTTGTATATGTAAATGACCTACCAGAGTCTGTAAATTCATTCATGAATATGTTTGCAGATGATGCAAAGATTGTGAAGAAAGTAAAAAACGAGAACAATGGTAGAGAACTTCAGGAGGATCTAAATAATCTGCATGAGTGGTCAGAAAAGTGGCTAATGAAATTCAATACTTCAAAATGTAAGGTAATGAGAATGGGTACAAGTGCAAGAAGGCCCAAGCTTGACTACTCGGTGGCTGGAGTACAACTTCAAGAGACAGAAAATGAGAGAGATCTAGGAGTAAACATACTGGCAGATTTGTCTCCAGAAATACATATAAATGGCATAGTAAGGGCAGCATATGCATTCTTATCAAATGTAAGGGTAGCCTTCAGGCACATGGACAAGGAAATGTTCAGAAATATTTATGTAACCTATGTGAGGCCAAAACTCGAATATGCAGCACCCTTTTGGAATCCGCACTTGAAAAAGAACATAGCTAAGCTTGAAAAAGTTCAAAGACATGCCACGAAACTGGTGCCAGAAATACGCAATCTCAGTTATGATGAGAGGCTGAGGGAATTAGACTTACCATCACTCGAAGCTAGAAGAGTGAGGGGGGATATGGTGACAGTCTTTAAATTCCTTCATGGTTATGATAGAGTGGATAGGGATCGATATTTTGATATGGCTGGCTCTAGAACTAGAGGTCATAGTTTGAAGCTTGGTAAGAAAACTTCTTCGCAGGATGTAAGGAAATACTTTTTCAGTGTAAGAGTAGATGATAATTGGAATTGGCTAAGCGAGGAGGTAATTAATACTATCTCAATCCATAGTTTTAAGGACAGGTATGATAAGTATCATTAAGTATAAAATGGAACCGATGAGGAGACGGGAAGATACGAGCTTTGGGCTCTTTCCCGTAAACACAATTAGGTAATCACATACACACACACACACACACACACACACACACACACACACACACACACACACACACACACACACACACACACATATATATATATATATATATATATATATATATATATATATATATATATATATATATATATATATATTCTCTCTCTCTCTCTTTCTCTCTCCCCAGGATATGCCTCTGCTTTTGCGTGATATATTTCACATGTCTGTCTCCTCTAGGTATTTATAGTGTTTATAGTATTTATAGTCTGCACACACAAAAATTCAAATAAACTAAAAGGAACATTTTTAGCAGATTGCGATAAATCATAGGCTAAATCAAAGATCTCAGAAACTAATAGATGAGAGAGAGAGAGAGAGAGAGAGAGAGAGAGAGAGAGAGAGAGAGAGAGAGAGAGAGAGAGCAATAACAGAACCTTCTGTACCATATTTAAAAGAAAAAATGATGTCATGTGTCTTTAAGAATTGCACCTATGAGGGAAAAGAGAGTAAGTGGCAACTTTGACTAAACCGGAAGTAAACATTTCGCTCGGGGGGGGGGGGGACATTTCATTAGGTTTCCTCCTCTCGAACTCTT
Source organism: Halocaridina rubra (assembly GCA_037179515.1). NCBI lineage: Eukaryota > Metazoa > Arthropoda > Malacostraca > Decapoda > Atyidae > Halocaridina > Halocaridina rubra. The sequence goes on along the minus strand of JAXCGZ010020907.1, from coordinate 57,460 downwards.
GAATAGCACTGTCCCAATTGAGATGTGGTTTAGCATGCATCGAGTTTCTCCTCAGTGTGAAACTTCCTATTGGGGTTTACAAGGAATTTTTGATTTTGAATAGTGTATCGTGAATTGAAATACATTTCGTGCAATAACTAAAGATTGAATATTTAGACATTTAAAAGAGAGAGTGTACAAGGAAACTATTCCTACGAGCTATTTCTCCAAAAGAAATGGAAATTTTGACCTTCAGTGGACACCACCATGGGAAGTTCAAAACAAACAAACAAACAAACATTTATTTCCATTTTGTACAATGGTTATTCAACATTAATAGTAACTTATAAGTAGACATGTAATTAAACTAATAAATAAGAGGGTTAGACATATAGTTAAATGTAGCTTTCATAGAAAATAATAATGCTGTAATAAAAATGTTACAATAATGTTAATAATAAAGTAGTAAGTATGCCACTAGATACAGGATCGTTATTATCGGCATCATTTCCATATTTGTTTCCTTACAATGAGAATAATTAGTTCTTAATGAGCAGCAACTATTTGTCCAAAAGAAAACTATATAGTTTGCCTTTGAAAGCTGTGAAGGAGGATGCATATTTAAGATGCTCTGGAATATTATTCCAGAGTGTTGGCCCTTTGATAGTGATCATCTTTGAACCTGCTTCTGTGTTTGTTCTGTGAATAAAGAGCTCACTGCTCTGTCTTATGTTGGTTCCATTTATATCCCTGACTGTTTTTAAATCAAATAGCCAGCTGGGGTAATGATGGTCCAAAATTTTGAATACAAAAACATAAATAGCATAAGTGACCTTATTTTCTGCCCGCAGCCACCCAAGTTTATTGAGAGCTGGTGTGATGTGGTCATATTTTCTTATTCCTCCCAGGGCAACTCGAGCTGCAAAATTAATAAGCTTCTGTATTCTGTTTATCTGAGTCTTAGTGGTAGCTCCCCAAACAGTTGTGCAGTAATTAATGTGACTTAGGGCTAGAGAATCAACAACAGTTATTCGAGTGGTAGTCTCAAAATTGTCTTTTATACGTGATAAGTACATTAATGTTCCTGTAACCATTTTGCATACTTTATCTATGTGGGAATCAAACAACATGTGGTTATCAAAGTGAATTCCTAGGTTTCTGACTGGTTTGCTAGGTGTGATAATATTGTCGCAAAAATTAATTGTTGTTTTTTCTGGAATTTGTGCTATGTGGAACCTTGAACCAATAAATATGCACTGTGTTTTACTTTTGTTAATTAACAGCCCAATTTGTTGGAAATAGGTTTTAATTTTTGACAGAGTGTTTTCTGCTCTTAAAGTTAGCTCTGGGAGATTATTAATATCACCACTAAGGAGTAGTTGAGTGTCATCTGCATATTGTACGACTAGACAGTCAGAAATGAAAGAAGATAGATCATTTAATATCTGCCAAGTAAGTAGGAAAGTGCATATATCATAATTCTACTTTAGATCCTTTTCTTCATTATACCAAGTGTGAGTACGTACCAGATCATTATATATTTAATATTACTTTTAATTATGATTTGTAATTATAATACTCCGAGCTTATATAATATATCTTATCTCGTTATTTTTTATTATTATTAATAAATCGATTACGTGATATAGTGCATAATTCACAAGAGAGGTCACTGCTTCTGAGAGGTGAATAAACTTAATTGCTTACATTTTCTTCTCCCGAAAGGACCTTCATGGATCTTTCTGATTTTTTTTTTTTAGTCTTTGCTTTTCTTGTATGCGCTACTTCTTTCACTAAATGATTAGTCAGGTATAATGCGAATTCCACCAAAATAAACATTTTAATGAAAGACAGAAAACTGGGATCATGTCACATGAATCGACGTCCAGTACATTAAATAACCCCGACAGTTGTTAGGTTAGCTTCAATAAAGTTGGGACAGGCTAGGATTGCCATTAACCTAACCTGATTTAGCCTAACTTATCGTAATCGAACCTAAATTTAACAATTTACGGGGAGAAGTATGGTACTGGGTTATTATCTTTACTAGATTTAAAAATAGTTCTGTATACAGTTTTTTTTTTATGATTATGACACCAGGACGGGCAAAAAAAAAAAAAAAAAAAACGGGCCTGGACACAAAGAAAACATAAACAGAGACGGGGAGTATTGTGACTCTTGTAACGATCATCTAGGAATATTTGGTGTTAATGTAGGCATAGAAAGACAACCATAACTGAAGGAAGATTTAACATTGAACTGTTCTGGACAGTCTTATTTAAGTCCAGAAGACCCTTCAGCTGTAGTCTAGCAACAGGGTGTTAGTGCAATGGGCCAACCTACTACATGGCGTTTGAGAGAGAGAGAGAGGTCGTGTTTCCCGTCTCGTAATCACTATATCAATTCATTATTACCAAAGATAAATCTGCTAATACTTTTTTCTTTTTCTTAGCAAGCAATATATATATATATATATATATA
>JAXCGZ010020907.1:47500-50000 GCA_037179515.1 Halocaridina rubra | reverse complement strand
AGAAATGGAGAGTGCTGTGACTTGTCAGATGTGAATGGATAATAAAAGATGTGCAACGAATATCCCAGATTATTCGGTGTAAATATAGGCATAGAAAAAGAACCGTAACTGAATGAAGACTTGACATCGAACTGCCCTGAACAGACCCATTAATGTCCAAAAGACCTTCGACTGTAGTATCGCAAAGGGCGGCTGGTGCCACGTGCCAACGTACTACATGGTCTTGGGATAATTGTAGGGATATTTTGCATTTTGATATTGGTATCGGCAATTCATGTATCCAAGGTGATTATTAACCATTAGCTTCCCATTAATAGAGAAGCGCCTTTTATGTGTCACCATTTGTCTCTATTCGAATTGGGTGGACACAGACACGTTGGAACTGAGGGATTAAACCTGGACATCCTTTCTAATTCCTTGTGGTTGGCCCAAAATCGCGTTAGTCGCTTCAGTGACTAGCACGCTATTTTAACATGTTAAAAAAAAAGCTAGTATATAACTGTTTTCCAGTATTCCATGATAGTAATAGGTTTTCCATGAATAATTCAGCCATACTGACACTAATAGTTAATCCAGTGAAATGGCCCATAAATGTATCACAATGCAATATATATATATATATATATATATATATATATATATATATATATATATATATATATATATATATATATATATAATATTATGTAAACAACGAAGAGTTTTGATAAGTGGATTAACTTTTTGTTTATATCTCATAGGAAAATAGATGATGCAATGGTTAGGGGATGCAATGGTTTGCATACTTCTGATTTGTTGTGTACATGTTGAGATAAAGGGATGATTTCTTCTATAGGACGTACATAAAGTGTCTCTCTCTATAACGGATTTATTTATTTTCCAGTAAGATCATAGAAGATAAATGACTCTTGATGCATAGCATATACATAGCTTTCAAAAGGAGATGCGAAACATTTTTGTTAACTTAGATATAGGTCCTTCTTCTTTAGTATTAGGTAGTTCTTACTTTATTTTCAAGATGTGGCTCAAGATATTTTCATAATCAAACTTCTTTTACTTATCAGTCATTTTATGAATATTCTTGATTATGTAACTTGTAATTTTTGATGGAAACTCTGAGATTAATGTTAATATAATTGCCATTCTGCATACAGACTGCACTTTTTACCATTGTAGATGTACTTATCTCTTGGGGGTTGATCATGGTACCCTATATATTCATTCGATTACTAATTGTCACTACTAGATGTCATTTGACTTAGGGGAAGTGTACAAATGGAACAATTAAGTTTGGTAGTATTGAACCTGGGTTGCAAAGACTGTTTTCGGATTTTTGGGCTTGTTAGTTTGTAATGGCTGGACTAAGTTGTAATTGCCGTCATGGATACAAAAGGGATTAAAGAAAGTCGGAAAGGCACTTCTTCCCTAAGCAGATGAATATTTCATGTTTGGTGACATGCGTGTACTCACTGATACAATTCTTATATCGGTGGCATACCTTATCCGTGATAACAAAGTGACCATTTTGGGAGTAAAAAGATATTATAATGACTGACTTCATTATGGGCTAACTCTCTCTCTCTCTCTCTCTCTCTCTCTCTCTCTCTCTCTCTCTCTCTCTCTCTCTCTCTCTCTCTCTCTCTCTCTCTCTCTCCTCTCTCCTCTCTCTCTCTCTCTCTCTCTCTCTCTCTCTCTCTCTCTCTCTCTCTCTCTCTCTCTCTCTCTCTCTCTCTCTCTCTCCTCTCTCTCTCTCTCTATTTACCTGAGCTGTTTTGTTATTACTGTTAAAAAGTAACCACTAAAGAGTTTCATAGGATACACTTAAATAATTTCCTTATGGTTTTAATAATTTTCTGCTGTTAAGAATATAAGTAGACTCCCAAGTAATGGAAAAGTAATAAATCCTGAGATGTTCGCATCTATTATCTTTTTACTGAATTTTTACCAAAATTATCAAAACTAATTTAATCAGTGAAAATTAAATTTCTAAATAACTTGTCCCACTTTGTTAACACAAATGAGTATCTGTCTATTTATACTTGAGAAGATGTCCAATTAGAACCCTTTGTTTAGCAATATATTCAAAGTATCATTTCACTGAAAGCTTTCCTTACCATTTTCTTTATGAAGCAACCAGATTTTTCTTACATTTTGGATTTAATATTGTGATGTACATTTAAAGATGAAAGTTGGAATCCAGAAAGGTGTCTGGTTTATATTTAGAGTCTTTCATTATATAATTTTGTGCTTTTCTTATTTTTTAAATTATTTGACTAAAATTCCTTCTGTAACAGACCTCAAGAGAGAGATAAAGACACGATTATGTAAACTTGATAACAGATTAAAGGATTTTAGACATTTAAATGCTAAATATTAGAGAGAAAAGAGAGAGAGAGAGGAATAATTTATTAGGTTTTTAAGTTAAATTTAGTGCATAGAAAATCATGCAGCTTATTAATGAATTATGCACGGAATACAAAATATAATTTAATGGGTTAGA
>JAXCGZ010020907.1:0-42500 GCA_037179515.1 Halocaridina rubra | reverse complement strand
TATGTCTTTAATGCTACTCCTTACTTTTACACTGCAGCCATTCCTCAATAGCCCTCTTTTTCTATTCCACCTTCATTTCCACCCCTTCATTCCACCACTCGCTGCCCCTCCTCATGCCACCTCCAACAAACCTCTTTCCACACACATCACTTGCATGTTCCACAAAACCTTCTTTCATCAACCCCCATTCCTCCTCTAACTCCCCAACTTCTCTTTGTTTCACCCTGTCATATGCCACTCTCAACCTGTCCTGGTATTCCTGTCTCTTCTCTGGCTTTTTCAACTCTTCCACCTTCACTATTTCCCTTCTACATCTCCTCACTCTATTTCCTCACTCTTTTGCTACTACCACTTTTGCTTCAACCAAAAAATGATCAGACATCCCAGCAGCCACACCCCTAAAGGCATGCACATCTTTCACTATACCAATCATGCTTTTTGCTACCAAGACATAATCCATCAATGCTCTTTCTTTCACTCTTCAATTTGCCACTCTCATCCATGTATACTAATTTATTAACTTCTTCTTGAAAAAATGATCACCTATCACCAACTCTTGCTCCACACACATATCTAGCAGTTTCTCTTTCCCACCTGGTACCCCATACTTCCCTACAACACCCTCTACCTCTCCATCACCCACTCTGGCATTCAAGTCACCCAACACAACTGCATAGTTCCTTCTACTCAGACCATCCACACACCTAGTTAACTCATTCCAGAATTCATCCCGCTCTTCCTCACTTCTCTCACATCCCAGCCCATACGCACTAACAAAAGCCCAATATTCCCTACCTATCCTAGCACTAACCCACATCAGCCTAGATGACACTTCTTTCCATTCCACTACCTTATTTACCATCCATTCACTCAGCAATAATGCCATATATATATATATAAATATATATATATATATATATATATATATATATATATATATATATATATATATATATATATATATATATATATATAAGAATAATTTTTACCCCGATCGGGACTTGAGCCTAGGACACATAATCACTGTGCCAAGATGCTACCAACTGCACCACAGATGGCCCAATAGAGAAACAAACCTTACAGCATAACTGTTATACTAAGAATGAATGCATTCTAGGGGGGTTTTGTTAGACACAAATAATGAAATGATTAATACTTGTGCAGAGAAATTAGTCAGTAAGGGTTCAGTAAATAGTGGGTCAAATAACTGGGAGTCTAAGGATAAGAACCATTTGTTACATAGAACAAATATTAACAAAAAGAATAGCCACAAGAAGGGTGAAGCTAGAGAAAGTTTAAAAGTATATTATACAAATAGCCGTAGTTTAGGTAACAAGATAGAAGAACTGAGAGCCATAGTATGTAGTGAGAGACCGGATATAATATGCATTAGTGAAAGTTGGATTAAATTAGAAAGCAAACACCTTAAAGCTGAGTACATAATTACAGGATATAAACTTTATAACGCTGATCGTAGTGCAGATAAAAGAGGGGGAGGGGTAATTATGTATATTAAAGATAGCCTCAGAAGCTGCATTAAGTCTGGAATTAAGACAAATCTAAATTCAGAAACCTTATGGGTTGAAATTAAAAATAATATAGAAAGTCTAGTTGTAGGAGTAGTCTACAGACCACCTGATCTTGATAATATAGAGTCGCAAGTTATATACGATGAAATTTCTAAAGTGAGCAGGTCAAATAGAGTTTGCATTGTAGGCGATTTTAATTTTAGACATATTAACTGGGAAACCATAACAGGTGATAGTAGCTCTAAGGAGTTTTTGGAAGTAGTAGAAGACAATTTCCTTTCTCAGCATGTACATGAAGCAACACGGGGGGTGAATACACTAGATTTAGTTCTTAGTAATAGAGAGAATATGGTTACAAATTTAGAAGTTGGTGAAAAATTGGGCAACAGTGACCATGATTCCATTAGATTTAACATAATTTTCAAGGAAACTATAAAGGAAAATAAGAATATTGTTCCAAACTTTAGAGCAGGAGATTTTGAGGGCTTAAAAACTAAATTATCTAATGAGGTATGGGAAGGGATTTCTGGGGTACAGATGTGGGTAGTTAATCCAGCAGGTCAGGTCGCAGGTAGCGGATTACCCCGAAATTTGGGTACCACATGCCAAGGATTATCACAAGATAAGATCAATACATTAAATTTTCTCACAGGAAAGAACAGCAGCCCGTCAGTTAATATAAATTTGGATGAGGAATATAACAATTTTGTTATGACTCTTAAGAATAGTCAGAGAGACTATATTCCCATGAAACATTGCAGATCAAGAAAAAATGACCCTAAATGGATGAACAATAGAATAAAGAATCTTATAGGTATTAAAAGAGGAATATACAGGAAACTAAAAAGAGGTGAAGAGCAGGTGAGACAGCAATATATACAGTTAAACAGGGAAGTTAAAAAGATAGAGAGTCGAAAAGAAAATACGAAGTTCGAATAGCAGGAGAAGCTAAAGAAAATCCTAAAGGGTTTTATCAACATTACCAAACAAAATTTAAGGAAAAAGTCGGACCAATTGAAGTAGCCAATGGCCATATCACAGATGACGATAAAGTGATGTGTACATGTTTAAATGATTATTTCTTATCTGTATTTACAAATGAAAACTTGGAAAATATTCCGGAAGTAGAATCCATTTACAGAGACAGTCCCGATAATATTCTTAGTTCAATAAATATTACGAGAGAGGAGGTAATAAAAGAAATAGATAAATTAAAGGCTCATAAATCTCCGGGACCTGATGGAATATATGCTAGAATATTAAAGGAATGCAAGGAAGAGCTTAGTTGTCCTCTAACTGCATTATTTAATAATTCAATAAAATTAGGATCGGTACCCATGGAGTGGAAATTGGCAGATGTGGTACCAATATTTAAAAAAGGAGAACGTGTTAAAAAGAATAATTACAGGCCGGTAAGTTTAACATCAACAGTGGGTAAGATTCTAGAATCCATAATTGCAAATAAGATAAGGGCACATCTAGAATTACACAGACTGATAAAACTTTCACAACACGGGTTTCTTAAGGGTTTTTCGTGCCTTACAAACTTACTGTCATTTTATTCAGAAGTTTACGAGGCAGTAGATTGTGGCAAAGAATATGATACAATATATCTATATTTTAGCAAAGCTTTTGATAGAGTTCCTCACAAAAGATTAGTTAAAAAGCTGGAAGCTCATGGTATAGGAGGAGCTGTGCTCAGATGGATCAAACAATGGTTAAAAGACAGAAAACAGAGGGTTTGCATAAATGGAGAGAAATCAGAGTGGGGCTCGGTTACAAGCGGGGTACCACAAGGCTCGGTACTGGGTCCTCTATTATTCATCGTATATCTAAATGATCTGGATTCGGATATCAGTAGTAACCTAAGTAAATTCGCAGACGACACTAAAATAGGTAGAACTATAAATGGAAAAGAAGACATTCATGCTTTACAGGAAGATCTAAATAGATTATCTGAATGGTCGGACAAATGGCAAATGGAATTTAATGTTGAAAAATGTAAAGTAGTTAAAATGGGTACTATAAAAGACAATACTAGTTATAAGCTAAATAACCATGAAATCATGAGTTCTCAGTGTGAAAGGGATTTGGGAGTTCTTGTGAGTGGTAGTCTTAAGCCAAGAGAGCAATGCACAGCAGTCAGAAATAAAGCAAACAGAATTTTAGGATTTATCTCAAGAAGCGTCAGCAATAGGACGGAAAAAGTTATTTTGCAGCTCTATCTTGCATTAGTTAGGCCCCATTTAGATTATGCTGTGCAATTCTGGTCACCCTATTATAGAATGGAAATTGAATCCTTGGAGAGAGTGCAACGAAGAATGACCAAGATGATACACAATATCAGAAATCTACCATATGAGGACAGATTAAAAAAACTTAATCTACATTCTCTAGAGAGGCGAAGAGTTAGGGGGGATATGATTGAAGTGTATAAATGGTTTAAAGGGATTAACAAGGGAGATATTAATAAAGTTTTAAAAATTCATGATCAAACCAGAACTCGTAATAATGGATTTAAGCTTGATAAATTTAGGTTCAGAAGGGAAATTGGTAAAAATTGGTTTGGTAATAGAGTAGCTGATGCATGGAACAAGCTTCCTAGTATGATAGTAAATGCCAATACCTTAGACACCTTCAAATGTAGATTAGATAGACATATGACAGAGGTAGGGTGGGTATGAATAGGTTAGTGCTTATTAGAAAAATCATAAAAAGAAAAACAGAATAAATAAGTAGAGTAGAATAGAATAGGTTAGACATGCTGAAAATACAATTCAAAAATGGAGCTGCCTCGTGTGTGCCAGTAGGCATGTTGCAGTGTCCTCTATTCTTATGTTCTTATGTTCTTATGTTCTATCTGATGCCTATTTGTTCATATTACAGTTTCTCGCAACCTCACTCGTTCCTTCATTTCTGCATGTAATTCAAAGCCCAGTCTAATTTGGGACCAACAGTAATCAAATAAGCACATTACCATTTGTGAAAACAAGAATCATTTCTACCCCAACCGGGACCTCAACCTAGGACACATAATTACTGTGCCAAGGTGCTAGCAACTACACAACAGAAGGTCTTAAAGAGAAATAAACATTGCAGCTTAAGTGTTATACTAGGACTGAATGCATTCTATCTGAATGCCTTTTTTTTCGTATTAGTGTCTCCTAACCTCACTCGTGGCTTTGTTTTTGCATTTAATTCAAATCCCAATCTAATCAGGGACTAACAATGATCAAATAAGCACATTACCATATGTGAATGCATGAATCATTTCTACCCCGACAAGGACTTGAACCTAGGACACATAAGTAAGGTGCCAAGGCACTACTAACAACACCACAAAAGGTCTAAAAGAGAAATAAACGTTAAAGCTTAACTGCTATACTAGGAATGAACACATTCTATAAAAATGCCTTTTTGTTCATATTACAGTTTCTCTTAACCTCACTCGTGGCTTCGGTTTCGCCTTTAATTCAAATCTCAATCTAATCAGAGACCAATAATAAACAAATAAGCACATTACCATATGTGAAAACATGAATTATTTTTACCCTGACCATGACTTCAACATAGGACATATAATTACTGTGCCAAGGAACTACCAACAACACCACAGAAGGTCTAAAAGAGAAACAAACCTTATAGCTTAACTGCTATACTAAGAATAAACGTATTCTATCTGAATGCCTTTTTGTTCATATTACAGTTTCTTCCAACCTCACTCGTGGCTTCGTTTTCGTATTCATTTAATATCCCAATCTAATTAAGGACCAACAATAATCATATAAGTGCATTGCCATATGTGAAGACATGAATAATTTCTATCTCAACCGGGACCTGAACCTAGGACACATAATTACAGTGACAAGGCGCTACCAATTACACCATGGAAGGTCTAAAAGAGAAACAAGCCTTACAGCTTAATTGCTATACTAAGAATGAATGCATAATATCTGAAGGCCTTTTTGTTCATAATAAAGTTTCTCCCAACCTCACTCGTGGATTTGTTTTCGCATTTAATTCAAATCCCAATCTAATTAGGGACCAACATTAACCAAAAAAGCACATTATCATATGTGAAAGCTTGAATCATTTTACCCCAGCTGGGACTTGAACCTAGGACACATAATTACTGTGACAAGGCACTACCAATTTCATCACAGAAGGTTCATTTCCCGGTCGGGGTAAAAATGATTCATGTTTTCACATAAGGTAATGTGCTTATTTGATTACTGTTGGTCCCTAATTAGACTGAGTTTTGAAATAAATGCAAAAATGAAGCCACAAGTGAGGTTGGGAGAAAATGTAATATGAACAAAGAGGCATTCAGAGAGAATGCGCCCATTCCTAGTATAGCAGTTTGGCTGTAAAGTTTGTTTCTCTTTTAGACCTTCTGTGGTATAGTTGGTAGCACCTTGGCACAGTAATTATGTGTCCTAAGTTCAAGTCTCGGTCGGGGTAAAAATGATTCATGTTTTCACTTATGGTAATGTGCTTATTTGGTTATTGTTGGTCCCGACTGAGATTGAGAGTTGAATTAAATGTGAAGCTGTAATATGAACTTAATGGCATTCAGATAGAATGTGTTCATTCCTAGTATAGGAGATATAGGCTGTAAGGTCTGTTTCCCTTTTACACCTTCTGTGGTGTAGTTGGTAGCGCCTTGGCTTAGTAATTATAATTCCTGGGTTCAAGTCCCGGTCTGGCATAAAAATGATAAATATATATATATATATATATATATATATATATATATATATATATATATATATATATATATATATATATATATATATATATATATATATATATATATATATATATATAAAATTGTTAATTATATTATTAATATAATTATTGATATTAATATTATTACTCCATATTTTGAATTGATTAATCTAATTAGTGAATGTGTTTTCCTTTGGCAGACTCTAGAATTACCTTCCGTATATAATCTGATTGCACAAATTGTTCTTCAGAATTGGATAAGCACTTGCTCCTCTGACTATTATTCTGAAACACAAGATTGCTAATTGGAATGGCTTCTTTGTGCCTTATTTTTTGGTGTTATTTTCATTTTTTGTTCCAGAATATCAGATTCTATTTTCTGCGCAGTTAATTGATTTTGTTCTAGCTGTCAAGAAATCTTTATTTCAAATACTTTTAGATCCTTTATTTTATTATTATTTGTTCTTTGCAGCTTACCAGAAAGATAGCAGTGGCTTCCTGTAAAGTTGGTCTAGCCACATGGTCGTTTTATATCCCCCGTGCATCTCATGTAAGTAGGCATGCTCTTTTTACACACACACACACACACACACACACACACACACACACACACACACACACACACACACACACACACACACACACACACACACACACACACAGAAATACATATAAATGGCGTAGTAAGGGCAGCATATGCATTCTTATCAAATGTAAGGGTAGCCTTCAGGCACATGGACAAGGAAATGTTCAGAAATATTTATGTAACCTATGTGAGGCCAAAACTCGAATATGCAGCCCCCTTTTGGAATCCGCACTTGAAAAAGCACATAGCTAAGCTTGAAAAAGTTCAAAGACATGCCACGAAACTGGTGCCAGAAATACGCAATCTCGGTTATGATGAGAGGCTGAGGGAATTAGACTTGCCATCACTCGAAGCTAGAAGAGTAAGGGGGGATATGGTGACAGTCTTTAAATTCCTTCATGGTTATGATAGAGTGGATAGGGATCGATATTTCGATATGGCTGGCTCTAGAACTAGAGGTCATAGTTTGAAGCTTCGGAAGAAAACTTGTTTGCAGGATGTAAGGAAATACTTTTTCAGTGTAAGAGTAGTTGATAATTGGAATTCGCTAAGCGAGGAGGTAGTTAATGCTACCTCAATCCATAGTTTTAAGGACAGGTATGATAAGTATCACTAAGTCTAAAAATGGAACCGATCAGGAGACGGGAAGATACGAGCTTTGGGCTCTTTCCCGTAAACACAATTAGGTAATCAATTAGGTAATCACACACACAAACAAACACAGAAAAGAGTTCCAGGAGCTGAATATGGAAAATGATGCCATGAAAACGTCCTTTGCTGATGCACTAAAGGGGAATGTGGCAGTAAAAGAGGCTGTAAAGGTGGTGGCACTGGAAAACATACAAACAGTTGACTATAAAGAGACAGTAATCGAAAAAATGAAAGACGTTGTGATGGAAAGGGCAAACCCACTCATCAGACAGGCACTTGATAAGGAGAAGACAGTGGTAATCTCAGGCATAAGTGAATCCCAGGAGCCAACATGGCAGGGGAGACTTGAAGAAAATAAAGCTAAGGTTGTAGACCTGATAAGAAAGCTTGGAGTAGTATGTGGTCCTGAGGATATTGTAAACATACACCAACTAGGTAAATATTCGAGGGAAGGAAAGCCGAGACCAACAAAAGTAACCATTGAGAGAGGGGAAACATGTAGGGAAATATTGTTGAGAAAAAAAAGTCTAAAAGACCTTCAAGAATGCAAAGAAGTGTTCATTAGACGATACTGAACACAGGAAGAGATGGGAAAGATCAAAAACTTGTTGCAAGAGGCAAGAAGGTTAAATGATGAGAGAAATGAAGAAGAGAAGAAAAATTTTCGTTACAGAATACTTCCAGACAAAGGGGAGATAAAGAAGATAATGACAGAAGATCAGGGGATGGGGCCTCATTAAGATTGTTATACACAAATGCTGATGGATTAGCTGGTAAGGCAGTAGAATTAAAAGATAGGATTCACAACAGTAAGGCAGATATAGTAGCAATTACAGAGACTAAGTTGAGTGAGGACATAAACAGTGTCACAGCTTTTCCTAAGGGCTTCAGAATACTAAGGGTTGAAAGATCTGAGAGGACTGGTGGAGGGATAGCACTGCTCATAAGTGAGAGGATTCAAGTTGAAGAAATAAACTTGGCTATAGAAAGTGAGTTCAGGGAATTTCTTGTTGCTTGCATAAATACTGGGTCAGAGAGCATTATAATAACTGTTGTATACAACCCACCAAGGAACCAAAATAGGCTTGAAATTTATGAGGAAAGTCATATAGGTACTATTGAAGTCATAAACTCAGTTGTTAACATGGCACGGGATAAAAAATGTAGGATTTTGATTATGGGAGACTTTAATCATAAAGCGACAGATTGGATAAATCTTGACCCACACAGTGGTGAGGACTCATTCGGGGCAAGATTCCTAGATTGCGTACAAGGGAATTTCCTACACCAACATGTAATGGAACCAACAAGAGCCAGGGGTGGGGATGAGCCATCACTACTTGATCTAGTGTTCACAGATAATGTGTTGGATATTGAAAATATTGAGTATGAACCACCAATTGGAAAGAGTGACCACTGTGTGTTGTTGATGGAGTATATCATTGAAGATATTCTTCCTGAGAGTAGAGGCACTGAGGACATGAGGAGGAACTATCCGAAAGGAGATTACATCAAAATGAATGAGCTTTTTGCAGTTATTGACTGGAGAACCTTATTTTACAACAAATCTGTACAAGAAATGTATGACATCTTTTGTGAGAAATATGGGAAGATAGTAGATTGCTGCATACCTGTCACCAAAGTAGGTGTAATTCATGCCAGAGAGAAATGGTTCGATAATGGGTGTAAAAGAGCTAAGGAGTGGAGAGACAAATGCTGGAAAAGGTATAGGAGGAGAAAAAACATAAATGCCTGGCAAACCTACAAAAGAGCAAGAAATGACTACCTAAGTAAAAGGAGAGAGGCAGAGAGAGATTATGAGAGGGACATCACCAGGAAGGCTAAAGAAAATCCCAAGCTTTTCCACAGCTTTATCAGAGGAAAACTGAAGGTAAAAGAACAGGTTTTAAGGCTAAAGAGAGCGGATGGAAGCATCACTGAGATGGACGAAGAGATCTGCAAAGAATTGAACAAGGAGTTTCAGTCAGTATTTACAGTAGAAAATACCCCACCCCCTCAGATTGCAGTGATAGAAGCTCAAGGGCCGGTATTAGAGAACATCAACCTTACAGCCACAGAGGTATGCAAAGCGCTGATGGATTTAGATGTTCATAAAGCTACAGGTCCTGATGACATATCCCCTCATGTGCTTAAAGAATGCGCAAACACAATATCAGTGGCACTAAGTATCATATTTAAGGAGTCACTGGAGTCGGGGGAGATTCCAAGATGCTGGAAACAAGCAAATGTGATACCTATCTTCAAAAAGGGAAGGAGGGATACGGCTCTGAACTATAGACCAGTTTCCTTGACCAGCATAGTTTGCAAAGTTATGGAGAAACTACTAAGGAAACATATCTCTCTTCACTTGGAATCCTTCAACTTTTTGTCAGTGAGGCAACATGGCTTCAGAGAAGGTAGATCAATAGTAACAAACTTATTAGAATTTTATGATGAGGTAAGCCAAATCTTACAGGAAAGAGAGGGCTGGGCAGATTGCATATTCCTAGACTTCCAGAAAGCGTTTGACACTGAAAAAGTTCCAAGACATGCCACGAAACTGGTGCCAGAAATACGCAATCTCGGTTATGATGAGAGGCTGAGGGAATTAGACTTGCCATCACTCGAAGCTAGAAGAGTAAGGGGGGATATGGTGACAGTCTTTAAATTCCTTCATGGTTATGATAGAGTGGATAGGGATCGATATTTCGATATGGCTGGCTCTAGAACTAGAGGTCATAGTTTGAAGCTTCGTAAGAAAACTTCTTTGCAGGATGTAAGGAAATACTTTTTCAGTGTAAGAGTAGTTGATAATTGGAATTCGCTAAGCGAGGAGGTAGTTAATGCTATCTCAATCCATAGTTTTAAGGACAGGTACGATAAGTATCACTAAGTCTAAAATGGAACCGATCAGGAGATGGGAAGATACGAGCTTTGGGCTCTTTCCCGTAAACACAATTAGGTAATCACAATTAGGTAATCTCACACACACACACACACACACACACACACACACACACACACACACACACACACCATCATAGTTTGCAAAGTTATGGAGAAACTACTAAGGAAACATATCTCTCTTCACTTGGAATCCTTCAACTTTTTGTCAGTGAGGCAACATGGCTTCAGAGAAGGTAGATCAACAGTAACAAACTTATTAGAATTTTATGATGAGGTAAGCCAAATCTTACAGGAAAGAGAGGGCTGGGCAGATTGCATATTCCTAGACTTCCAGAAAGCGTTTGACACTGTTCCACATGGGAGACTTATTAGGAAGCTGCAATCAATGGCTAGAATAGGTGGAAATGTTTTGGAATGGATAAAAACTTACTTAGAAGGAAGGGAACAGAGGATTAGAGTAAGACACTCAGTGTCTGAATGGAGAAGAGTTAGTAGTGGAGTTCCACAGGGTTCAGTTTTAGGGCCACTTTTGTTCCTTGTATATGTAAATGACCTATCAGAGTCTGTAAATTCATTCATGAATATGTTTGCAGATGATGCAAAGATTGTGAAGAAAGTAAAAAACGAGAACAATGGTAGAGAACTTCAGGAGGATCTAAATAATCTGCATGAGTGGGCAGAAAAGTGGCTAATGAAATTCAATACTTCAAAATGTAAGGTAATGAGAATGGGTACAAGTGCAAGAAGGCCCAAGCTTGACTACTCGGTGGCTGGAGTAAAACTTCAAGAGACAGAAAATGAGAGAGATCTAGGAGTAAACATACTGGCAGATTTGTCTCCAGAAATACATATAAATGGCATAGTAAGGGCAGCATATGCATTCTTATCAAATGTAAGGGTAGCCTTCAGGCACATGGACAAGGAAATGTTCAGAAATATTTATGTAACCTATGTGAGGCCAAAACTGGAATATGCAGCCCCCTTTTGGAATCCACACTTGAAAAAGCACATAGCTAAGCTTGAAAAAGTTCAAAGACATGCCACGAAACTGGTGCCAGAAATACGCAATCTCAGTTATGATGAGAGGCTGAGGGAATTAGACTTACCATCACTCGAAGCTAGAAGAGTGAGGGGGGATATGGTGACAGTCTTTAAATTCCTTCATGGTTATGATAGAGTGGATAGGGATCGATATTTTGATATGGCTGGCTCTAGAACTAGAGGTCATAGTTTGAAGCCTCGTAAGAAAACTTCTTTGCAGGATGTAAGGAAATACTTTTTCAGTGTAAGAGTAGTTGATAATTGGAATTGGCTAAGCGAGGAGGTAGTTAATGCTATCTCAATCCATAGTTTTAAGGACAGGTATGATAAGTATCACTAAGTCTAAAATGGAACTGATGAGGAGACGGGAAGATACGAGCTTTGGGCTCTTTCCCGTAAACACAATTAGGTAATCACAATTAGGTAATCACACACACACACACACACACACACTCACACACACACACACACACACACACACACACACAAGCGCGTGTGTGTGTGTGTTTGTGTGAATGTATGTGTATGGTGCCTATGTCTGTGAGATAGCAAAAATGCTTGCATTTTTGTAATTTTTATCATCATGATTATTATTATTATTATTATTATTATTATTATTATTATTAT
This sequence comes from Halocaridina rubra, assembly GCA_037179515.1. Lineage (NCBI taxonomy): Eukaryota > Metazoa > Arthropoda > Malacostraca > Decapoda > Atyidae > Halocaridina > Halocaridina rubra. Next base: position 30,431 of record JAXCGZ010020907.1, on the reverse strand, counting down.
TATTATTAGTAGTAATATTATTATCATCATCGTTAATATTATTATTGTTAATAATAATAATAATAATAATAATATTATTATTATTATTATTATTATTATTATTATTATTATTATTATTATTATGATTATTATTATTATTACTGAAATATAGCTAATTTTAAGGAATTCTTTTTTAAACTTTTGTTTCTCTCATCATGTATCTCTCTCTCTCTCTCTCTCTCTCTCTCTCTCTCTCTCTCTCTCTCTCTCTCTCTCTCTCTCTCTCTCTCTCTCTCTCTCTCTCTCTCTCTATCTATCTATCTATCTATCTATCTAACTCTCTATCTTCCTATCTATTCTTCTATCAGTCTAATTATCTCTCTCTCTCTCTCTCTCTCTCTCTCTCTCTCTCTCTCTCTCTCTCTCTCTCTCTCTCTCTCTCTCTCTCTCTCTCTTTCTATATATATATATATATATATATATATATATATATATATATATATATATATATATATATATATATATATATATATATAAGGAACTCCGAACATCCAAGATCTTTCCGTTTTAAGTGATGAAAGAGATGGAGCAAAGAGATTGACACATTGGGTAAAATTCACATCTAGATAGCTTTTCCTTTATCTTTATAGAGCGAGCTCTCCACGTCCTGCTCTGAGGTTGCACTTTTGGGCCCATGGGCGCTTATAAGAATAATACATGGTTTTTGAGAATAAAACATAATCATTAATGGAGTACCTTCATCGGCTGTTACTTCGAAAAAAATATGCTTCTTTTTGCTTCATTAAAAGCTTAATTACAAAATTGTAAATACAAACTGAACTTGAACATTCGGTTTTGTAATTATCACCTTTCCATTGTAACCAGCATCATCTGTCTAGCGATCTTAGCCATCATGCACATCCTGCTAGCACAAGTTCCACTTACCTTCCAAACATTGATTCTTGAGAGTCGCAATATATCATCAGTAACTTGGGTGTTGAAAATTGTGTTGGTAATAACTCGTGCAACAGGACTTTAGTCATAACTTTTATGTCAGTTTCTGAAGAAACAAGAAAATGCATTTTCTTAAAAATGGAGTGGCCATACTTGCATGATATGAGAGCCACATTCGATAAACTTTAAATGTTTGAGAACTGCAACACATGTTCCTAATTTTAATCTATGTTCATATTGTTAAATATGGATTTTATAAGAAGGAAACTTGGAAAAATATAATAAGTAATGAATACATGTAGTCAATAATATGCAATCACATATTTAGTTTTTAATGTTTTAAATTGTATTGCCTTCAGTAATCAAAAAGTACACACGCATAATAATAAATATATAGCTAGTACTGCATTACTCACATGTTCCTTTGTAATCCTGGCTAGCTTGAAATTTTTTTTTCAGTTTTTCTGCCAACCACAATTCCTTCCGTCATCATGGAAGAACAATGCTCACCCATGGCTGACGTTAGAATTAGGATATAATTTCTGGAATATTGTCACTATACACGATATTAAGTGCGTTTTTCATCTTATAGGGACTTCATTCTTGCTTGTTATTTATTTATAAAGCTTCATTTTTTGTGATGTTTATCTTTTGTATTAATTGTTCTGGACAAAAGCTCAGCCAACAACAGATCTTCACGAGCTACCCATTAAATGCCAAGAAGCCGTAAACTGTATGTCTCGTGAGCCATGGTTTGACCACCTCTGTTTTATTGTGGAAACCCCTGTTTAACAACACCAAGGCAACGGCCCTGAAATAACATTATTTTTTCATCAGGTTATCATATTATGCTGATTTGAGTAATGAAGCCATATTGATGCTGAATAGTCGGCATTGAATCATCCCTATATCCCTTTTATCTTGAGGAACTTTTCTTTATTTATTACTTCTTCTTCTTCTTCTTCTTTTTGTACCTAAACGTAGTCTATTTCTGTTATTTTTCACGTACTCCTCAGCTCTTACTTTTAGCTTAATTAAGCCAAATTGGTATCGCTTTTAACTTACTTCTTAGTTGTCGTTTTTTACAGAAATATTTGTATCTTGTGATTGTGCTTCTAATCTGTTAAAACAAAAGTAAATATCTAACGCATTAATTGAAATAATAATGATAAATATTGGAGAGAGTGTTATCTCGAAGTTATATCAAAATGAACTTGCTATTGCGTATTTATACCGAAAAAAAAAAAGCTATGAGAGAAGGCAGAATCTGATATCATGGTAATATTTAGGATAAAAATTCCCATATTTTTTGATATATCAGAAGCACGATATATCCAGGATATGGCAGGATGTGAGATATTTTATTTCAGTGACCACAAAAGGGGATTTTATATTTGAAGACCGTCGAATAGCGAAGTTAATATGTATGTGTAGAATACATTTACACGAAATGACAATAGCGTATAAGTTTTCTATGTTTTTAATAGATGGAGGATCAATAACTTATTTCTTATTCGTATGATACCATGATTAATACGCATTCTGAGGGATTTTTTTTTACATTAGAATCATATCGTGATCATATAAGCATATGTGTAGAATCTAAGCATGTTAAAAACCACAGGTGACATATAGAAGTTTTTTTTTATACATGGTGGGTATTCAAAATGGTAAATATTCAAAAAGTTAAATATTGCTATACATAAAGTAGATATGAAAAATCCTGTCTGATTACTGATTATACATATATAATACCTTGAATTCAAAATGCATGTTTTCACTAAATAAATGTAGTAATTTCTAAATTCATTAATAAATATATGCAATAAAAAAAAAAAATTTTGTCGGCAATATGTATTTAATGAATTAGTACAAGACTGCCGATTCCCATATTGCTGATTCCCATTTGGCCTAGTCAACTTTGCTGACTCGCATTCAAATCAATGTAACTTTAAAGTTTTATTGAATTTAAATATAAAATGTATTTAAGATAAATATATTTAATTTTAAATGCATAACTTTACCTAACTTAATCTAACCTAACCAATTTGGAAATTTGCAGAATGGAACACCACATTACATAATTTTCCTTAGGTAGGGAGGGAGAGGAGAGAGAGAGAGAGAGAGAGAGAGAGAGAGAGAGAGAGAGAGAGAGAGAGAGAGAGAGAGAGAGAGAGAGAGTTCATCTACATAGCCATGTAAATATTAAAGTAAATGTTGCTGCGTGATAGAGTAATATTTCAGATCTTTGCTCACGGTTTTAAGAGATTGTCTAGAATATACAACTTTGTGTGTTCCTTCCTTCAATTCCTTCCTACCCTTGTTCTTCTTTTCTTATTTATAACATCGCTTCCTTTACCCTGTCTCTTATGACCATGCTTGGGTGTTTGCCAAAGGAAAATATTAAACTATTTCCTGTATATTCCTCTGTGTATTTTGAAATATAGTTTTACCCTTATCAAATTCCACTCCCACTTTGATATTCTGTTCACACAGTTGACTGTACATACGAAAACTCGTAAATCCTGTTATCTGGGCTTATCTCATGGCTTAGTGGCTGTGGAGAAGAAAAAATAAAAGTCACCCTGAGGTGTGTTTTTACATCATACCTTCTGACAGGGATCAAAACTCAATATGCATTGATCATCATATGGGGTGATCCCATTCAAATGCTGTTTTGTAGGAGGTTTTGTTCATCACTCAAACTCAACAATATTCTGTTTTTTTTTTTTTTTTTCTAAGAAGGCTCTTTAATGTGTTTTCTCTTTTATATTTTACTGCTGCACCTAATTAATTATCTGGCAGTAATTTGCATATGGATGTTTTAAGGAGAGATATTTGACTTGTGAAATGATTGTCTATTATCATTACGTAAATAATTTCGATAAGGAACTAATGAATGCGTATGACTGTAATATATTATTTTCTAAGCTATTATTTGAATACTGTTTAATGGGGTGTTTATTAACTGATAAGATTTGCAGACCATAATATTTTAAATTATTTGCATGCCATATATTGTTGTGCTTACAGTATTACTGTCCTCTTGATAAGCGCATTCATTAATTTTTCAAGCAGCTTTGATATGTATTCACCTACCTTCCTACCTACCTACATACATACATACATACATACATACATACATACATACATACATACATACATACATACATACATACATGCATACATACATACATACATTCATACATACATACATGCATACATGCATGTAGTGGGTTGTCCAAAGGCACCAGCTGCCCGTTGCGATACTACAGCTGAAGTCGTTTGGACTTAAATAGAACTGTCCAGGACAGTTTGATATTAAGTATTTCATTTTTCTGTCCCTACATCTACACCGAATATTTTTGGATATTTGTTACACATCCCTTATAAGTCCCACACATATAACAAAAACAAAAAAACAAAACAAATCAAAAACATTTATTTCCATTTTGTACAATGGTTATTCAACATTAATAGTAACTTATAAGTAGACATGTAATTAAACTAACAAATAAGAGGGTTAGACATATAGTTAAATTAAATGTAGCTTTCATAGAAAATAATAATGCTGTAATAAAAATGTTACAATAATGTTAATAATAAAGTAGTAAGTATGCCACTAGATACAGGATCGTTATTATCGGCATCATTTCCATATTTGTTTCCTTACAATGAGAATAATTAGTTCTTAATGAGCAGCAACTATTTGTCCAAAAGAAAACTATATAGTTTGCCTTTGAAAGCTGTGAAAGAGGATGCATTTTTAAGATGCTCTGGAATATTATTCCAGAGTGTTGGCCCTTTGATAGTGATCATCTTTGAACCTGCTTCTGTGTTTGTTCTGTGAATAAAGAGCTCACTGCTCTGTCTTGTGTTGGTTCCATTTATATCCCTGACTATTTTTAAATCAAATAGCCAGCTAGGATAATGATGGTCCAAAATTTTGAATACAAAAACATAAATAGCATAAGCGACCTTATTTTCTGCCCGCAGCCACCCAAGTTTATTGAGAGCTGGTGTGATGTGGTCATATTTTCTTATTCCTCCCAGGGCAACTCGAGCTGCAAAATTAATAAGCTTCTGTATTCTGTTTATCTGAGTCTTAGTGGTAGCTCCCCAAACAGTTGTGCAGTAATTAATGTGACTTAGGGCTAGAGAATCAACAACAGTTATTCGAGTGGTAGTCTCAAAATTGTCTTTTATACATAAGTACATTAATGTTCCTGTAACCTTTTTGCATACTTTATCTATGTGGGAATCAAACAACATGTGGTTATCAAAGTGAATTCCTAGGTTTTTGACTGTTTTGCTAGGTGTGATAATATTGTCGCAAAAATTAATTGTTGTGTTTTCTGGAATTTGTGCTATGTGGAACCTTGAACCAATAAATATGCGATGTGTTTTACTTTCGTTAATTAACAGCCCAATTTGTTGGAAATAGGTTTTAATTTTTGACAGAGTGTTTTCTGCTCTTAAAGTTAGCTCTGGGAGATTATTAATATCACCACTAAGGAGTAGTTGAGTGTCATCTGCATATTGTACGACTAGACAGTCAGAAATGAAAGAAGACAGATCATTTACGTAAATGGAGAAGAGGATAGGACCAAGTACTGATCCCTGTGGAACACCAAATGATACATTTTTTGGCACAGAGATAATGTTGTTAAGACGTATGGACTGTTTACGATTAGATAGATACTCGCTAAACCAGCTTGGATCAATATTTAAGTTAATACATTTACTTAAAAGAATTTCATGGTTTACACTGTCGAAGGCTTTTGATAAGTCTAATAATACGAGAAGAGATATTTTTTTCATATCTATATTATTATATATACTATTCGTAACTTTAAGCAGTGCAGTTTCCGTCGAAAGTTTCGGTCTGAAACCATGCTGGTTAATACTTATCATTCTATTTGATTCTAAATATGACATAAGTTGGCATGCAACAATTTTTTCTAATATTTTAGAGAAAATGGGTAGGAGGGAAATGGGACGATAGTTTGTCACATCTTCTCTGTCCCCCTTTTTATGCAGAGGTGTTACATGTGCTATTTTCCAAGAGTCAGGAAACTTTTTAGTAACAATGGAAGAGTTCATAATAGTTAGAATATAGGATGCAATCACGGGTAGAGCATCTTTGATGAACTGAAATGGTATACCATCTGAACCATAAGAGCCAGAGTTTCTTAGGCTCTTTATGGTAAGAATTAGGGTAGCACAATCGATAGGAATAATCTTGAAGTACTCTCTTGTGTTTTCATTGGAAGAATTGTCATTTAAGCAATTACTCATATTCACTGAGTTGATGTTTTCTTGAGTTTTTTCATATGTATTTTTGCCAACGTTAGCAAAATAGTTATTAAAGTTTTCTGCTTTGTCTTTCAACTCCGTAATATTTTCATAACTTTCTGAGGTACTCTTTTCATTTGGTATCATGCTTCTTATCACTTTCCATGTTGCTGCTGTATCATGTCTAGAGTCATTAAATTGTTTTTTGTAAAAGTCCTTTTTACTTACACTGATGAGAGATCTGACACGTTTCTTTTCTGTTTTATAACGTTCTCGGAGAGTCATATCATATCTATTCATTTTTAGCCCTTTTTGTATTTGATATCTGATTTGCATTGCCTCTTTGATGTCATTAGTTAGCCAGGGGGCTGAGGGGCGGGTTATTTTTCTTGTTACAATGGGTGCACAACTATCTAAGCATTCAAGGAAGACTTTTGTTAGAATCTCAACCTGCAAATCGACGTTATCTGTGTATTTAATTCTATTAAGTGCATTTGTGTTGTTGATTAATGTTTCACAAAAGATATCAGGGGAGTAATTTTTTAGACACCGGAATGTCTTGAGGAGAGGCTTCCTTTTCGGCTTGTTTATGTTTAGCATAGCAATGTTCAGCTCGTGGTCTGCAATTGGGCAGGGAACTACGTCCCAATAGAGTATACTTTCCACTTTATTTGTTATTATCAGATCTATAAGAGTCCTAGAATTGGGGGTTATGCGGGTCGGTTTTGTCACTATTTGTGTTAACTTCACAGTGTTGATCACCCTTTTCATTTTGTTATCTGCTGAGAGCAAGTCACAACACTCTCTATATCTAAGTCTATTTAATATGTTGTATTCTTTCCCAGATCCATCGGGGGCAGTTTTATTTTACTTCTTTTTTTTTTTTTTGCCAATCCTTATGTCACACTCATTAAGAAACCTGATTTATGAGAATTGGAAGTTATCTAGATATGTACAATAAATTACTTATCATATATATATATATATATATATATATATATATATATATATATATATATATATATATATATATATATATATATATATATATATATATATATATATATATATATATATATATATATATATATATATATATATATATATATATATATATATATATATATATACTATATATATATATATATATATATATATATATATATATATATATATATATATATATATATATATATATATACTATATATATATATATATATATATATATATATATATATATATATATATATATATATATATATATATATATATATATATTCTTGTAAGTCATAATTAGAAAAACCACTCTATTTTGGTCCTCTCCTACCTTCTGCTAGGTCTGTTTTAATCCCTCTACAGTATCAGATGAATTTTTTTTTATTGTTCTAATTCTACTGCAGTAGGCGATGGATGAGTTTTTATTTCCTGGAGTTTCTTCTTGTTCACCTCCTGTTTGACTCTGTGCAATATTTTCGCTTTTCATATTTCAGACACGTGTGGAATTTTATAAAATTTACCAGTTACTTCCTCTCTTCTTTTTTTCCCCTTGTTTTCTTGCGAACGTTTTCTTGATCAATTTTTACACGAATTTTTATATATATTTCGGAGGCTTCTGGACACGTATCTTGATTTTTCTGGACGATATCTTTTGAGTTGTTTGCTAAGGTTTTTTTCCGTATTTATTCTAATTTTAAATTCGTGCATCAGGACGCAGTAATTTCATATTAATCTGACAAAAAGCAAATCTCTATGTAACAGTATTCAAGATTGCAGCATGTTTGATTTTGCAATAATAATAATAATAATAATAATAATAATAATAATAATAATAATAATAATAATAATAATAGAAATAAGCGTTGCCCTCATTTCCAAAAGAAATTATTCTATATTTTTAAATGCTTGCAACACACCTCAAAAAGATTCAATATTCGTAATAAGTTTTTTCCGTGGTAGTAAGTAATGAATACTTGTGAATTAAAAACGACGAACATACCACTTTCTAATAATAATGAAAAAAAAAATTATATTTTTCACAGCGATGCTTATAAAATGGTTTTTCGTGATTCATAAACTTTGGATATTATGACATCATTCCAACTCAAAACTTTCAGTGTATCTCACTGCACAGTATATGCTTTTATCCAAATTTTGCAACAGTAAATGCTTCTGGCAATATGGTATTTTACTTTGCAAACCCCCCTATAAAATAATGCAATGCACCGCCTTTCTTACAAAAGATGAAAAATTCATTTTTATGCAGAATATATTATTTAAGGACTGCTTTCCTGGACATTTTGCTTACCTCTTATTAGGTAAAGCATAAATTACCCATTGATAATGACATTAAAAACAATGATAAAACTTCATGTTTGAACCTTTATTAAATGGCACTATAATAAACATAAATGGCAGTATAATAAAGAAAGAGAAATTTCCTTAGACCTTTCGAATAAATCCGTTTTTAGTCCTCTTTGAAATGAGGGAAAAATCCAACATTGGCGTTTTAGCTCTTTCCAAAATGGTGGTGAAGATTCAAAAGGAACCTCTTTCTCTTGTTCCTTTTTGTTTTTCGTATAAGGGATTTGTTTTGGTTGTGTCATGCATACTAATAACAACCATGTCCTTTGCTATTCCTCACGAATCGATCTAATCCTGTTCCCCTTTCTTCTTCTTATTTTGCTCCTGCTGCTGCTCTTGTTCTTTCATCTTTTGCTGCTGCTGTTGCTGCTACAACTCCTCTAGCTGTTGCTTCTTCCCCTCCCGTCATTGCCTTCGTCGAAGCCGCCGCTGACACTGGAGCTTCTTATTCTCCCTCTCCTGCTCCTCTTCCATCTTCTTTTTCTTTTTCATTTTCTTCTTTCTTCTTCCGTTTTAAAACATCCCACTGAGCACATCAGTTTAATGTTTTTCCCTTAGGCTACAGCCACACCAGATGCGACAAGCTAGGAGGTAGCGTGGAGCAATGAGTGGCGAGATCAGCGTAATCGCGATGACTGTCCAAATAGGAAGCGTCAAAGTCTTCAGTAATTTGTTCAGTCGACATGATGAAAATGATGAAAATAGCTAGGGATGTCGCTAGGTAGTGCGCGTGATTTTGGAACATGCTGCAGCGCGTAGCGTCAAGCAAGGAGGGTAATCGGAGCGTCAATGCTCGCCGCTCATCCAGTGTAGCCACCCACATATAATTTAATGAATTTCATCGTGTCGCATCATCCCTCTTCGCTCAAGCCTCCCCACTCGTCGCATCTGGTGTGGCCGTAGCCTTATGATTTGAGGATCTTGGGCCATATATTGTAATATTTTTAACATCAGACTCTCTCTCTCTCTCTCTCTCTCTCTCTCTCTCTCTCTCTCTCTCTCTCTCTCTCTCTCTCTCTCTCTCTCTCTCTCTCTCTCTCTCTTTATCTATATATCTATCTATCGATCTCCCTATATATATATATATATATATATATATATATATATATATATATATATATATATATATATATATATATTAATTTGTTTATGTAATGTGTTTGTTTGCCTAATTGTGCTTACGTGAAGGAACCCTATGCTCGTAACACTCTCCTACTCTTGGTAGGTTCTATTTTTTACTCAGAGATACTTGTCATATTTGTCATTATAACTATGAATTGAGTTAGCAATCACTTTCTCCTCACTTAGCGAATTCCAGTCATCCACTACTCTTACATTAAAATAGTACTTCCCTACATCTTCCAAAGAAGCTTTCTTACAAAGCTTCAAAATATAATCTCTAGTGCTAGAGCCGGACATATCAAAATATCCACTCTGTTCAAATCATGAAGAAATTTAAAAACCGTCACCATATGCCCCCTCGTTCTTCTAGCTTGGAGTGATAGGAAGTCTAATTTCCTAAGCCTCTACACGTAACTGAGATTGCGTATTTCAGACACCATTTTCGTGTCATGTTTTTGAGTATTTCCCAACTTATCTATGTGCTTTTTCAAGTTTGGATTCCAAGAGGGAGCTGTATGTGTGTGTGTGTTTGTATGCATGTGTTTATTTATTATTATTATTATCATTATCATTATTATTTTATTTACTAAACGATCATCATCATTATTATTATTATTTTTTTTTTTAATTTTTGTTATTATTTTTATTATTATTATTATTATTATTATTATTATTATTATTATTATTATTATTATTATTATTATTACTATTATTATTATTATTATTATTATTATTATTATTATTAGTTTCCTCTATCACATTTTTTCCATATTTATCATTAAAATAACTTGAGAGTGGCCGCCGTGGCCGGGTGGTAACGAAAGCGAATTGGATTAGTCAAGTGGTCAGTTTGAGTCCCTCCACGGTCTTAGAATAGTAAGGCATTCATCAGGGTAATGGTCCTACTGCCAAAACCAAATTCCTTTGAAAGACACCGAACTAATCCTTAATAGAAAAGAGAGTCGACGATGTAAAACCGGATTGACAGTTTTGGAATTTTAATTAAAGGTGTTTAATCAATGAAGTTAGTATATACTTTGTTAAAATTTATTCAGCAAAATAATAAATAATGACGAAGCCACTTCTAGGTGTGCTATTTGGTTTTATTAAAAATAAGTGAACTGATATATTTATTTGATTTGTTTTTCTTAGCAGATAATAATAATAATAATAATAATAATAATAATAATAATAATAATAATAATAATAATAATAATAATAATAATAATGATAGTAATAATAATAATAGAGTAAAAATCATAATCACATTAAATAGAATAATAGAGATGATTTTTATGAATAGAGAATTATTTAGAATTTTTAAGATGAAGGATATTCGCCTGAGACAGGCGCATGAGTGCGACTGTGGCAAAAGGTATTATTAATTGGTTGGTATCTTAGTCAGTCCATACTTAAGACAACATAATCGATTTAGTATTGTCAGAGAGATTGCTTTTGTTTTCCAGCAATGTGGTGAGGCCAAAAATAAGAACTGTAAGTGAGAGGTCATTTTAGGAATTCTTCATAGTTATAAGGATTTGCTATTTTCCATAAAGCCTGAAGGTACGACGTTCAATTGTTTCTTAAGGAGTTTGCATAAAATATAACTGTTTTCTGAATGTATTTATGATAATGAACTAGGAAAGTCCCACTTATTTGTAGACGTATTGAATTACAGTAAAGAGTTATATAAAACTCGTTAACCAGAATTTTATTGTTTGTTCATGACATTTCTATTACAGACGAACCCATTGATGTTCGGTCATTCGTTGTTGCGGGTCCTCTTTTGGGAGAGGAGCGGGTAATGGTGGATCTCTAGGAGCCTTTAGAGCTTGCTGTTGAGGGCATCTGAGCCCTGCTTAATAATGAGCTCTCCCTAGCTCTAATACTTGGGGTGTATTTTGTCATAAAATATTTTGTGTTAGTATTGCTACATAGTGGGGGAATCCTACTCGCATTGCATTTACTCAAAGCTCCCATGAATATTTTTTTTTTTTTACTTTTATGTAGAATTTCTTTGAATACATGCTTGAATATGCAAGCAGTTGCCATTTTAATAAATTTACTTCCCATCGTACGTTAAAAGAGATCACATAAACATAAACGATGTTTAGATGTATATGAAGACTTAACTGATATAAATAACAGGACGCTCATTCATATGTACCTGAATGTATCAAATGATGCAGAATTATAATTTCTCTTTCAAGCTTATAAGTGTAATTTCCGTTTACCTCTTGAAGCTGCGAGTATCTTGAGCTGAAACAATATCCAATATAACCTGAAACTTTATGTAACATGAATCGCACAAGTACACTTGTGTGTCCCTGAACATGACAACAGATGTTTTGTACTTTTGATTTAGAACTTACATATATAATCTTGTATTACTTCTACAGTAGGTAAACTTGAACTATTTCAAACATTCATAAAAACTCCATTACAAGAAACATGTAAAGTACTCTCATATACTTTTGAATAGATTCTTTTTGAATTCTTTTTCTGTTCAAATGTATGACGTCTGAACGTTTCTAGCATAGAATGCTACACTTGAATAAAAAAAAAAAATAGAACGCAACTGATCTCATATAAAAAATGCCACAGATTCCTGCTTTCGAATATTTATATGGATTAATGATTTGGTTTTTTAGAGTTTTTATTATATATTGAAAGTAATATTTATAAAATTTTCTTTCTTATTATATATCTTAATTTTTTTTCTTTTTATCTCTGACCAAAATGGTAAAATTCACTTATCTTCATCATTGATTACTCTGATTGGAATGCATAGCAACACTTTTTCTTTCTTTCTTTATTCATTTATATTTAATTATTCATTTTTATTTACTTATCTTTTCACTTCGTTGAATTATTTTCTATTAATTTATAAATTCACCATTTGAGATATATTTTCAGAATAAAGACCGAGTTGAGAGACATTAAAAAAAGTCGACCTCTCAGTGCAATGCCTACACAATTAAATATTTATGACCTCTTGACATACAAAAGCCATTAGTGGTGGAATGTTTTCTAGATGCTTCATGGTGCAAACACTTTTCATGTAAATTTATTTCAACTTCTTTTCTGCCTTAGTCTTTGGTGGCTCTTATATATCCCAAGAATTTAAGTATTTTACTATTTGATTTATGTATATGTTTTTGACTTGTTGTAAATATTACTTGATGCAATGGGAGCATATTTTAAATATTACTGTATTCTTTGTTTTTTTTTTAAGCAAAATTGTAATGTATTCGTTTATTATGTGTTCCAGGTGTTAAGTGATCCATTTTTTTTATCATTATTAGATTTGTCATTAGCATATTTTAAGAGACTTAATGCATTCGTCATTATCATATTTCAAACAGTTTCTATCTTTATTTTTAATTATTGTAATAGATTATATATATATATATATATATATATATATATATATATATATATATATATATATATATATATATATATATATATATATATATATATATATATATATATAGACTGTGTTTTATTTATATTTTTGGTCCACAGAGCCTGCTCTCCTATTATTAGATAAGTTAATAAGCCATTGTCTTTTATGGTCTTTGGAAATGTATTGCTCTTTATAGCCAGAAGTCCTCTCAAAAGATAATAACGATGATGACATTGATAATGATGATGATGACACAGAGTAACAATGGTGATGGTGATGGTGACTATGATGATAGTTTTTATTATTATATCTATGATTACAACTATAATTATGAAGACAACGACATCGATGATGATGATGATGATGGTGGTAATGGTGAATACAATAATGCAATAATATTGTCAGCAAATTCGAAAGTATAGACGAATATGCCCTTTTTAATGACGTGCATAGTGATGATGCCATTGTCGATGAAGATGATGTCAAAACCTTCTAAGATAACAGCAACATTGATGATAGGTATAAAGATGACAATAATGGAAATTACGAATATAATTAAGATACGAGTAATGATGAATAAAGACAATAATGAAAAAAATGATAATGACAATAGTGATGATCAGAATTATCATGAGTATGTTGAGAACTAAAAACTTACCCTGTGATGTAAGTCATTCACAAATGACTTAATATGAAGCAAACAAACAAATAAACAAAACAAACAAGAATATAATAAACATATCCTGTTTTATTGTTTTTTTTTTATTCTTAATCACTTGCAAGTACTATGATTCATTATAAATATTTCCGTATCAAAGATTAATGATATTTTCTTTTAAGCCGCAGTCACACGAGGCGACTTTACTTATCGCTACCGCAGGAGCTGCGACTAGTAGCCGCCTAGTCGCCAAGCTTGACTGGTTAGGCGTCATTAGCAAGTCCAACTGGCAGCTAAAAATACTCACAGCTACTAAAGTTAAGCATCCTCAACTTTGCTTACCAGTAGCGCACGATTTCATGATCAAGTGACCTAGTCACGGCTACTAGTAGGTTCATAGTCGCTTCACGTGACCCTGCAGTCGTGCAGTTACAACCACCGGGTCAGCTATTGAGTTTGTATTCCCACGTATGGAATATGACAGACAAACAAGACTTGAAGAGATCATGGGATGAAATCATTAGAGTTTTGGACATTTATAGAAAATATGAAGGTTTGTGGGATACACACTATGAAAACTACATGAAGAGAACTGTAAGGGAGGACAGTTTTAAGAGTTTAAGCAGGAACCGATTGATGCTGATGTTGAGATTCCTGGCAAAGACATAGTATGTCACGGCCTTGCTCTAGAGGTTCCCTACCTAGGAAAATCCATTTTCTTCCCGTTATTGCATATTCATCCTATATTGCCCATATATATATATATATATATATATATATATATATATATATATATATATATATATATATATATATATATATATATATATATATATTTATTTATTTATTTATTTTTGAAATAAAAATCTTTAATCGCGATTATCGAATTTCATCTCACCATATAAATATGTAGATCCTGTTATATTGCTCCTCGATTCCCCTGTCAGGCTTCTTCACATAAAAGAAATGTATTCTATAGGTCTCAAAAATACCTTCCTAAATAATGCCCTTCTCTTTTACCTACTCCTCAAAATCCACTGCCCTTTCTCTCCTCTTCAGCTGCTTATAGTCCTTCAACACCCAATGATAAAATTATCAATAATATTATTTTTCGTTTTACTACTACTACTACTACTACTACTACTACTACTACTACTACTACTACTACCAATAATAATAATAATAATAATAATAATAATAATAATAGTAATAATGATAATAATAATTAATGAGCATAAAAGCAACAACAACGTCAACAGTAATTATAGTAACAATAGTGAAAATTTTAATAATTATAATAATAATAATAATAATAATAATAATAATAATAATAATGATAATAATAATAATAATAATAATAATAATAATAATAATAATAATAATAATAATAATAATAATAATAATAATAATAATAATAATAATAATAATAATAATAATAATAATAATAATAATAATAATAATAATAATAATAAATATCTACACCACAGAAGGTTAAAAGGAATCCAACCTTATAGCTTATATCTGCTATACTTAGGAATGAACGCATTCTAACTGAATGCCACCACGTTCATATTACAGGTTCCCCAACCTCACTCGTGGCTTCATTTTAGCATTTAATTCAATTCCCAATCTCATTCGGGCCATGAAATAACCAGATAAGCACATTACATATGAGAAAACATGAATCATTTTTTACCCCGACCGGGACTCGAACCTAGGACTTATGATTACTAAGTCAAGGCGCTACCACTACACCACAGAAGGTTAAAAGGAATCCAACCTCATAGCTTATATCTGCTATACTTAGGAATGAACGCATTCTAACTGAATGCCACTATGGTCATATTGTCGTATGAATTTTGGACTTCCATTTGAATTCACCAATTTGTAAGATGACTGGGTTATCTCACCGCTCGTCACCACTGAAGTAATGTTTAATTACTACGTTATAATTGTTAGTACCAGACGGGTACAAGGTAAGAATGGACAAGTAGTGATTCCTTTATCTTAATTTATTCTAGAGTACAACACATCCGACGCCTCAATGCCCCCACCCTATGACTATCACAATCTATGATCTATTCGTGCCCCTGGCAAAGTTCTAACTAACTGTGTCTGCCCTGGGTGGTTCTTGAAATACCCCCGGGGCAGGGCGTGGCTTGACATCCAATCCTGCCAATGAACTCGAGTGACATCTAGTCCTGCAAATCAACGCCAGGTTCGAAGTGGAGTCCCTCCCTATTTTGGGGCGGGGCTGTTTCAACAAACCTATAGAACGGAAAAGTTCCAGGTCAGAGCGTGGCTACTGGGTAACTCTCCAGGGCATGTACATATGTATGGGCCACATGTTTGTGTTTCTTGTTGTTTAGGAAATGGCTAACTTCCTGGCCTTTCATCCTCACCGGGTACTCGATGCCAGATGCTAAGTCTCATGGTTCCGGTCATATATCTCCTTGATACTTTCTACAAACATGGGCCGTACATGCAGAAAACATGCCTCCCACATTTGTTCCAGGTGCCTAGCCATAAATCGCGGTGGTCCCAAAGGAAAGCATGGTCTGCACCCAAAACTCAATAAAAGTGAGGGCATGTAATAAAACATCTGTGCCCTCGACCAACCATTACAAGTTTCAGATTCTGGCTTCAGCATACCGGAAGTCATACGACATCCCTCCCAACCAAAACTGAAATATCTCTTATTTCAGTCGAAGCATGGGATATCTTTTGAGAGCTCTTGGATATATCCTAGCTAACACTAGTTTACAATAAAAATGGGGCCGAATTATTTAAGCTATCATCTAAGAATTCCTGGTTCTATGAACACTAAACAATCTTTAGTACAAACATCCCTATATTCAACAAATACAATTAACTTTAATCATTAGGATTTCAGTGTGTAACTACTCATTATTAAATACTAATTAAGATCACAAGTTAGTTTAGATCATGACGTTACTGTGTCTACTTCTCTCCTTTTTACAAAAGATTTACAAAAGTTGGTTAGCTACAGTAAAAAGATAAATCATGTAGAACATTTGTATGTACGAACATTTAAAATGCGATAGACAATAACATAAATGGTAACTTCCTATCGTTGCTATGGGGCATTGATTTGTCTTAAAATTAGGCCTTAATAAACTACTCCTGAAACAAACTATTGGTTACGATGTGAAAAGTCAGAAAACATTCATCATTCCAATGTGCAATTCCTATTCAGAGACAAACTGATATGAGAACTCAATGAACACAAAGATTAATTCATGATTCAAACAATGATAATGCTAAAGCAAAACACTAATATTATTTAAACAGAAGACAACTTATTACTGTCGGTGCAAATCATACAATCCATCAAAGGCACTTATTCAAAACTATCTTTAAAGGAGTCTCTGAGTTGTCGCTTAAAATTTTCTTAAAACTAGGTAAAACAAGTAATAAAAGGGGACCTTTTCTTTCCCATTTTTTTCAGTTCTAAAGCGTGGGTTGTTCTTTCCAACAACTAATATGGGATTTTTAAATACCCTTCTTTCTCTCTGGGATCATCAATTCGTTTACATGGCTTTTTACAGTGTTTTCGGACGTTAAAGACTTTTGTTTTCTCTGTCCCTTGCTCATGAATTCTTGCTAGGCGTGATTCCACGGTTTCTCTCTGGGATTTCATTTTTTCACTCCCCCGCCATCCTTGCTGCAGGCCCAGGTTCGTACTCTACCATAAATTATCTCCATTTCCAAGATAGGCAAGACAAAGAGGAAGCGATCGATGCACCTTTCTAATCCTTCCAGCCTGGCTTTCTCGTCCCACCCTCGGCCGACCTTGACTAAGACCACCACGTAGGAGACCTGCAACGTCACAGCGATTTCTCTTCTGTACGGCAATCCACACGTACCTTCGAAGCAGACCTCGGGATGAAAATTTGAACCTATGTCACTACTACAGTTGTAAGAAAGGTTCCCTATGACTTCTGGGTACCAACAATGGCCATACGTTGGTACTCGGAGGCTATACTTTGCCTCCCCTGCAACTGCAAGTGATTGCAATCTCTATTCAATGGGCAACAGGGACTTGTTTGAGAGGACAAAACTAAAGACTTTTAGAACTTGAAGGTCGGGGCTGCCTAGAAATAGGGTGGTAATGGAAGGTATGTGTCTACACAACTAAATTATTACTCCAAGATTCTTAGGGCTTAGCTGAGAAACTGCTACATAGCATTACTCTACTATAGACATCAAAAAGAACAATCATTAAATACTGGGAAAAACCACTAAAGAAATATTCTTATTAGCAGTGGCTACAATAATATCAAGCATAAATTCAAATGAAAAATACAAATCATCAGGTTACTGCTGATTTCATTTCAAAAATAATAGTTAGTAACAGGCCATTGAGAGATAGCAACAATATCAGTCAACATAATAAGAACATTACTAATAATCATGATCAAAATAAGAATAATAAAAAATAAAAATAAAAATACTAAATCAGAAATATCAATATATATACAATGGAGACTGGCATTCAGAAGTAAGAACAGAGTTCTATACTTATATTTCATAATAATGCTCATTCTAACACAGTCTCTTTTACTATTCAAATTCCTGCTGTCATAACATATGTATATATACAGAGCATAAGTGGCAACTTGCTGGCTCCACAATTTGTCAATGGGAGTTCTATCTATTCTCTAAACAGTTGCGACATGTGGCAAAAATATTTATGCAAATGGCGGTACTACCGATGTCTTATCAGTATTTATGCAATAACAGCATGCAACAATCTATCGACTGCAATAAAATGTAGGCACAATTATCGCCTAGCTTCGCTGAAAAAAAAAAAAAAAAAAAAAAAAGAAGAATCAGTGACGGCAACATTCTCTTAGCATCGGAAAAGGATCTGTCAGTCTCAGAGTCGAGTGAAAGGTAGGAGAGAGAGAGAGAGAGAGAGAGAGAGAGAGAGAGAGAGAGAGAGAGAGAGAGAGAGAGAGAGAGAGAGAGAGGAGAGAGACTGGGCGACCTTGAAGTACGTTGCGGTTTCCACCCATGTGTCAGCGGAGACGGGCCTTCTTCCTTTAAATGTACTGAAAATAAAAAATTGTCGCAGAGTATCTCTAATAATAAAATAATAAATAAACAAATGAAAGTGAACAAACGTTAGCAATGACTATCGATAGAGTCTTACTTTTATTGTCAGAGGGCTATTCTCATTCCCCATCAACAAAAAAACAAAAGCAAAAAGAACTGCAGAAATGTCAAAGCATAAATCCATTCCTTTCTGTTTAATATTGCTTAAGGACTTTACTGTAACAGCATACACATCCTTGTCTATAATGACAATCCTTTTCTTGCTATAGATCAGAGGGTTGAGTCGAAGCACACACACACTCTGATGAAATTAAAGCAAAAGATTAAAATCATATGTGACAAATATCTTTACTACGATCAACAAAAGTACAAATATCTTTTTCTTAGCAACTTCTTAAAAAGGACTTAAGTGTCATTAATTTTTAAACTTAAAACTCAACATATAATCTCTGAGAATCTCAATTATCTTAATTAGCTCAATTGTAATTTTAAATTCATGACAGTGATAGTAATTAACAATAATTATTTCTAGATAATCTTTTCAAAACTCTTTAATTAAGATTTTAAAGATTTCTTCAATACAAAAACTATATAACAAAAACGGGTATCAAAGAATATAAAAAGTCTATCACTGTGTATGCAATAATAAAAACAAAAAGTATATTTCATTAGCAACAGTAAAGAATACATTTTGCTTAAGTTTCAAAATCTCGTAAGGAGTTGTACATGAACAATTCAAACAGAATATATATATATATATATATATATATATATATATATATATATATATATATATATATATATATATATATATATATATATATATATATATATGACCAAGATGATTCACAATATCAGAAATCTACCATATGAGGACAGATTAAAAAAACTTAATCTACATTCTCTAGAGAGGCGAAGAGTTAGGGGGGATATGATTGAAGTGTATAAATGGTTTAAAGGGATTAACAAGGGAGATATTAATAAAGTTTTAAAAATTCATGATCAAACCAGAACTCGTAATAATGGATTTAAGCTTGATAAATTTAGGTTCAGAAGGGAAATTGGTAAAAATTGGTTTGGTAATAGAGTAGCTGACGCATGGAACAAGCTTCCTAGTATGATAGTAAATGTCAATACATTAGACACCTTCAAATGTAGATTAGATAGACATATGACAGAGGTAGGGTGGGTATGAATAAGTTAGTGCTTATTAGAAAAATCATAAAAAGAAAAACAGAATAAATAAGTAGAGTAGAATAGAATAGGTTAGACATGCTGAAAATACAATTCAAAAATGGAGCTGCCTCGTGTGTGCCAGTAGGCATGTTGCAGTGTCCTCTATTCTTATGTTCTTATGTTCTTATGTTCTTATATATATATATATTCTTTTACTATCTCGAATTTGACTTATTTAAATTACTATACAACAGAATTTCCTCCAGAACAGGGAGAAGTTCGACTTATAACTGTTCTGTCTGTTTGCTTGTACGGGGGTGCGCATGTGGGCGCTGTTTTCTCCCCTGTTCTTTTGGCTTCTGGATCAACTTCTGCTCACTCAAATACGGGAAACGGCTATGTAACATTCTTGTTGTCATTTCGTGTCAGCTCTCACTCTTTCTTTATGACCAAGCTGAAATAATTTTGATAAAACATTATCATGGCTAAAACTCGCAAAGTTTTATTTTATCAATCTAACATATCTCTTCAGACAAATAATGTATATACTGCAGCTAGCAAAGAAAATAAAGTATCATTCATAGATTCACGTCCTTTATCACGTAATATCTATCTTGGAATCTCTCTCGGAAATCGAATAATAATCTCATTGGCGGAGTAGGGGACAAAACAAAAATAAAACAAACTTGGCATCTCAACCATATCTGGGCAGGTGGAGAATCATTTTCTCAAAAATATCCCTCACTAGATATTGCAACAGCGCATCACCTCCCATAAAAATACTCTGATATGGCATGCAGAAGAACCTGGCGGAGCAGGGGAACGACCCTCGCAGAGACTCCCAATCATGTTTCCAAACGGTGCTTTCCGCGATTTCACCCCCTAGAGCAACCCCCCATTATACCCCCAGTCATTCATAATCATTCTCTGCCTCACTCGCTGCATCACTTACAAAACAATCGTCCCCTTTCTGTAAAATTCCCTTTTATTTACAATGTTGGTTTCCCTTTCCCGATCTCTCTGAAGGAAAGTAAAGGTGAAATCTCGGTTGGGCCGCGCGGTCACAGACTGCCTCACTAGTTCTAGGTCCCATTCTAACGAACAAACAAACATTCTACTCCCTTGAAGCTACGTTTGGGTGACACTGAAAAACCTTCCCTATTCTAGGACAGCACAAATTCCTCTAATTTACTCGTACTGTCGCCTGCATAGTGCGAAATTAAAAAAAACTCATCTCTAAACAATATCACAAAATTTCTTATTCTTCAAAAAAAACATGCCACACACGTATCGTAATGTTAATCTCTTCATCATAACAACAATAAAAAAAACAATCTATCATTTATGTCTTTCTTTCGCTAAAACATTACTCCCGCGGAGAAAAACAAACAAAAAAAGAAAGAACCTTGAAAACAGGCGCAATCTTAACTCGATTTCTTACGCTTTAAGAAATCAATAAAAAAATGATTTTACACGTACATTAAATATCAAAGATCAGTACAATTACTACATATTCATAATAACGAGGTTGGGAGATCGATTGGTCACTTCCGCATTCCTTTCTCGAAAATCACACGTGGTCTATGAAAAACTTAAAAGCAGATGCATGTATATGTCTCACTATAATTCTTACGCTTAAGAAATTAATATACTGTAATAGTGATTGCACGTATATTAAATTTGTCAATTAAAATCAATACATTCGCGTTCTTAAAATTCAATTTAGGCATTACTACAAATAAATGGAACACACTTCCAACGCAATTTCTTTACATTACTCAACTTATAACAAAAAACGGAGTTTATTACTGCTTATAGCTATTAGTACAAATTATCCATGTTAGTAATGGGTACAGAAATTCTACTTTTATCTACTTATTAGGCGCCACACCCCTCATAGGCGGGTTGGCTGAGTCAAAGCATAACTACAAGATAAAATGGCGGTGTCCACCGACCTCAATTTCTTTTAATAATTGTCCCATTACTCACTGGATACAGATCACAAGTACTTAGCTATTTTAAGGAGGTGGTCCTGAAGAACTTCATGGCAGAAGGCAAGGAAGGAGGGGGTTCTCCTTCTTCTCTCGAGTAAAATCGACGAATCGCCATCTTCTTGGTCGGATCCGGCAACTTATATTTCTTGTAATGGGCATTTTCACTCAATGCTCCGGTCACACTTCGGCTTACTAAGAAATATCTTAGGAATAGTTCCTTAAAAGTTTCATAATATTCTCTGTTTGACCACTCGTCACTTCTCATCCGCAGACCCAAGTATTTCAGGAAGTCAGTCGCGGGAATTATGGACGGACATTCTAGGTCTTTTACATTTGCGCCATCGAGGTATAAAAGTGAATTTTTGACTCGAGGCTCCTTTACAACCAGGGCACGGGGTGGGGGCTTGTCCTGCTGCGTTCCCTGTGTCACCACGGGGCTCGGAGCGGCAGGCTGTTCGTCGATGTTTGAGGCGTCGGTTTCTCTGTCGGCGTCGACCAAGTTCCTTCTCGACGGAGCGGCGTCGGTAGGAGTTTGTAGGCGCCGCACGTGCTCCTCCAGTTCGAGAATTCTCCGGTGTTTGGCCTCGTCACTCATTTCTTGAATTGGGAGATGTTGGATTTCTGCTTTTGCCATTCTCATTTTCTTTTCTTCGCACTGGTTTCTTCTGATATGAGAGTCTCTTCGTATGTTTTCCAGGTGTGATGATCCGTACTGCGCTGCCACCAAGTTGTCGTATGAATTTTGGACTTCCATTTGAATTCACCAATTTGTAAGATGACTGGGTTATCTCACCGCTCGTCACCACTGTCGTATAGTTACTTACTACGTTATAATTATTAGTACCAGACGGGTACAAGGTAAGAATGGACAAGCAGTGATTCCTTTATCTTACTTTATTCTAGAGTACAACACATCCGACGCCTCAATGCCCCCACCCTATGACTATCACAATCTCTGATCTATTCGTGCCCCGGGCAAAGTTCTAACTAACTGTGTCTGCCCTGGGTGGTTCTTGAAATACCCCCGGGGCAGGGCGTGGCTTGACATCCAATCCTGCCAATGAACTCGAGTGACATCTAGTCCTGCAAATCAACGCCAGGTTCGAAGTGGAGTCCCTCCCTATTTTGGGGCAGGGCTGTTTCAACAAACCTATAGAACGGAAAAGTTCCAGGTCAGAGCGTGGCTATTGGGTAACTCTCCAGGGCATGTACATATGTATGGGCCACATGTTTGTGTTTCTTGTTGTTTAGGAAATGGCTAACTTCCTGGCCTTTCATCCTCACCGGGTACTCGATGCCAGATGCTAAGTCTCATGGTTCCGGTCATATATCTCCTTGATACTTTCTACAAACATGGGCCGTACATGCAGAAAACAAGCCTCCCACATTTGTTCCAGGTGCCTAGCCATAAATCGCGGTGGTCCCAAAGGAAAGCATGGTCTGCACCCAAAACTCAATAAACGTGAGGGCATGTAATAAAACATCTGTGCCCTCGACCAACCATTACAAGTTTCAGATTCTGGCTTCAGCATACCGGAAGTCATACGACAATATTACAGATTCCCCTACCACACTTGTGGCTTCATTTTAGCATGTAATTCAATTCCCAATCTCATTCAGGCCATGAAATAACCAAATAAGCACATTACATACGTGAAAACATGAATCATTTTTTACCCCGACCGGGACTCGAACCTAGGACTTATGATTACTAAGTCAAGGCGCTACCACTACACCACAGAAGGTCAAAAGGAATCCAACCTTATAGCTTATATCTGCTATACTTAGGAATGAACGCATTCTAACTGAATGCCACTATGTTCATATTACAGATTCCCCAGCCTCACTCGTGGCTTCATTTTAGCATTTAATTCAATTCCCATTCTCATTCGGGCCATGAAATAACCAAATAAGCACATTACATTTTACCCCCCGGTCGGGGTAAAAAATGATTCATGTTTTCACATATGTAATGTGCTTATTTGGTTATTTCATGGCCCGAATGAGATTGGGAATTGAATTAAATGCTAAAATGAAGCCACGAGTGAGGTTGGGGAATCTGTAATATGAACATAGTGGCATTCAGTTAGAATGCGTTCATTCCTAAGTATAGCAGATATAAGCTATAAGGTTGGATTCCTTTTAACCTTCTGTGGTGTAGTGGTAGCGCCTTGGCTTAGTAATCATAAGTCCTAGGTTCGAGTCCCGGTCGGGGTAAAAAATTATTCATATATATATATATATATATATATATATATATATATATATATATATATATATATATATATATATATATATGAAGCAAAAAAAGGCCCATAAATAAAACACAAAAAGAAGCGAAGATGTACTATATATTACGACTGGACTCGAGTCCTCTTCAGGTACGTAATGTATCTTCGCTTCTTTTTGTGTTTTATTTATGGGCCTTTATTTGCTTCATATTGTGCTGTGATATAACAGTTTATTTTGCATATATATATATATATATATATATATATATATATATATATATATATATATATATATATATATATATATATATATATATATATATATATATATATATGTATGTGTGTATGTGTGTGTGTTCCATTCTCTTAAGTTCATATTATTTCCTTTACTATGCTTTTACATTGTTCAATATTAATATTCATAGTTAATTATGGTTCGCTAGTTAAAAGAATTGTTTTGTTTTCATGTAGCCTCTGTCATTCCTTTTTTATTTGAGTAGTCTTTTAAATAATAAAAAATGCAGATTTACATTTCATAGTATTCCACACATCGAAGATTTTTGGTTCGGTTTTTCACTCTTAATATCATCCGCTGCTAATTTTCTAATACTCATTATCTTCATCATCATTTTCAGAACCAATATTATCACTATAAAGGCTTAGAACTTCATTAGGAATGGTAAGAAAAAGAAGTTTCAAAATTGTTGATGTGAAGTTGTTTCGACTATTACCAGAATACTTTTACTGTTAAGTTTCCTTCCTCTTGTTGCGACTAAAATTTCAATATATCAAATTATCATGACACTGCTCTCCATAATTGTTATCATCAATTTCTTTTTTAATTAATCAATTATCATCATCATCAGCATTATCATCATCATCATCACCAGTAACATCAACTATAGTCAGTCATTTTCATTGTGAGCTTAATCATTATTTAAATCATCATTATAAAAGATTTTCTTTCTTTTATTTCTCTTTGGAGAAAGGAACCTCATTTCGTTCTTATATAGTCTCTACTTATGATATTTTTCAGCTTTAGAAGACCTGAATGATCATCGCCTTCCTAACGATTATCATGAATATTTTCTCTTTTCGACTCCACTTTTCTCTTCCAAAATTAAGATGGATTATTGACTGTTTATTCTTTTTATTATTATCTTATTTTTTTTGCTTCTACAAATCCAAAGCAACTCATAGTCATAACTATAATGATATATCGTTATCATCATCAGTTATCACTTTAGTCATAATTATCATTCTTATGTTCTTTAATATCATTATCATTTTCATAATTATATTTGTCTTTATTAGTCAATCATTATCACCGTCAGTGTCATCAAATACTAATTTTTCTGTGCTTTTAGAGTGTGCGTTTTTCAAAAGCAAATTTTGATCATAAATAAGTGCCGCCGGAAAGCAATTCTTTTTAATTTCTTAGTTGTATAAGATCGTTTTGGAAATTCCTTTCAGAGAACTCTGTTAATATATAATTGTAGTCTCGCGACGTCCTTCAAAGTAGAAGGTCTCCAGACGAGTGACAAGCCTCATTACATGCAACGCATGTACGAGTATTTACCTAATTGTAATTACCTAGTTGTGTTTACGGAAAAGAGCCCCATGCTCGTAACTCCCCGTCTCCTTGTCGGCTCCATTTTTGTACTTAGTGATACTTGCATGTGTGAACGCACATTTGCACATATATGTGTGAGTTTATGAGTATGTGAAAGAACGTTTGTGATGTCTGTGCTTTTATATGTGTATTTTTATCATACGAAAGATATATATATATATATATATATATATATATATATATATATATATATATATATATATATATATATATATATATATATATATATATATATATATATATATATATCAAAAGGTAGAAAAGGGCCCAGTAAAGAAAACAACGTGAAAATATATATAAAGTACTATTTAATTTTTATGACCTAATCTTGCCACCTTCTCAAAATACTTTGAGAAGGTATCTTTGTCTGTTATTGAGAGAAGATATAAGTGGCCGCCGTGGCCGGGTGGTAACGCATGTAACATTGATATTCAGGTCGTAGGTTCCAGACCTACCACTGTTTGAGGTTAGAAAAGGCATCCACTGTAGGTAGCATTCGAACTTGCCAAAATCAAAGTCCTTCAAAAGAAGCCACCGTCCTAACCCTTAAAAGAAAATGGAGTCTGTGACGTAAAATAGGACCATCATCATCATCATCATACAGGGAAGTCATGCAGAATTAGACAGTGGTTCTCATAGACTAATAAATATAGAATGTAGTGATGGCTCTGTGATGTGCTATATTTGATAATGGTGAAATTGGCAACCCTCACTTTCCCCTAGTCAGGGATCTCTAACCACGAGCATAAATCATTTTTAGTGTGTGGACAATTTGTCTTTACAGTCTACCAAGGAAAGCAATCCAAAAAACATACATTTAAACAGTCTCAGTACGTGAACTTTGAAGCAGACCACTTTAAACACTGATGAACCAAAAACTTAGAAGTAACATCCTAAAAGCATTTCTCACATTAGGAACATACATCTCGACTGATACAAAATTTGGTTTATAAGATATATTGTGAAGATCTGGAAAGGATTTGAGAAAGGGGAAGCAAATAAATGGCAAGTGGAAGGGTTGGAAAAGTGCATAAGACGGTAGATGGGGAGAAACTTTTATATGAATATGTGTCTGAATGTCGCCAGCATAAATTATATTGTTTTGAAAGTAATGAAATTATTAGATACAGCATCCACAAAGATGTATGGGAAGAGAGCAGGGCTGAAACAAAATTGACCGATTGGTCCAAAATATGAATAGAGGCAGAAACATTGTTCGACATCATGAGAAATCAAATATATCACCTTATTGAGGGTTTAAAATCCTATGTTTTTGTATACCGACTAGAGAATACTTTTTTTTTTTTTTTTTTTTTAGCCAGGTCTCAATTGATAGGTATAGCCCGAATGACTTTTCACTAGAATAACACTCTTACTTTTAGGCTTTATTAAACTAATGGTTTTCTTGAATAAGAACATAAGCCAATCATATTCACATTGGTCGTGTGATATTCGCCAAACTGGCACAAAAAAATAATAGACACGAGAAAGATTAAAATTTACAAAGATATTATGCACATACGTATAGGCATCATAATATCCTTCGAATATTGGATTCAACTTTTTGGCATAATACGGATGTTCTTCAAGATTAATAATATAATAATAATAATAATAATAATAATAATAATAATAATACTTTATTTCCATTTCAATACAATGGGTATTCGTCAGCCAGGGTAAGCCCCAACCCCCCACTGTGGTGTCCGACCACAGCAGTTCCTGCCAGTTCCTGCCAGTAAACAGCTTAAACTCTCGGTCTTGGACGGGAACCGATCTTTCGACCTCATGAATGCGAAGCCAGCGCGTTACCACTGTACTAGCCATCAGTTGCATCTTACGTTTTCATTGGGAATTAAGTGGTATGATTCCTTCTCCTACATCTATCTCATAGTATGGCTTCTAGGTCGTATTTGTAATTGTTTATAAACAGATTCCAACATACAGAGGAATGCTGTATTATTTACTTTTGATCTATAGAACTCAAAGATGTTTCTTAGTTTATAACTTGGAATAGAAATGTTGCCAGTTGATTGCAATTTTAATTTGTATATGCACCTGGGGTATTAGAATACTGCAGATATTCAAAGATATCGTTTTACTGATACAGGGGAGGCAACAGTACTCTTTGTTTTCTTTTTTAAATAAGGCTTTATGCAGAGATATAACTCTGTCATCCTTTGAACACTTGGCTTGAGTACGTGTTGTACTAAATGCTTGTTTTTGGTATCTGATATAGACGTGTATTTACAAATAGAATTATCCTTTGGGTATATATGTTCATATTTATCTTAACAGCCAATATCCTTTCTTTCGTATTTTCTCTTTAACAATTATTCTCAACAGCCTATTACTCTCATTTCCATATTAATGTTTCAGCTTTAATTATCTTTTTTTCAACAGTCTATTGCCCTCTTGTTCACGTGAGTGTTCCTTTTTATTTATTTTTTTGAGTAGGCAAGTTCCATCATTAATATTTTTTTATATGTTTTTTCTTCTCGACAGCCTCTCAACTTCAATTCATATTAAGTGTTTTCGCATATTTTTATTTATCAACTTCCTGTTTTCTTCTCCTCATATTGGCGTTTATATATATATTTTTTTTTCTTAGAAGCCTAAAACCTTTTTCATGTCTGAGTTTTCATTTCTTGGTTTGTTTCAGCAGCCTACTACTTTCTTTTCACATGTGAATACGATATGCAATATATTCTTCCCAACAGCCTTTTGCTTTTTGCTGTTTGAGGTCTCTTTATCTTCTTTACAATCTATTTGTCCGAATATCTCAAGAACCTTTCCTCATTTTTCAATGTAAAGTTGCTATATACAATTTTTCCCTGGATAACCCGTGTCTCTCATTTTCAGGTAAGTATCACCGCAAAAATTCGCTAAAAGTGGGTCTTACTATTTTTAAGGAACATTGCACATGCAATTAGGACTTGCATTTTGTAAATTTTTGTGACAATTATTATCGTTCGAACTCTTAAGGAGAGCATATGGGATACATGACGAAAATTTTATGAGTATGTATATGACTGGTGGAGAACGTACAGCTTTCAAGATCGTTTAAATCAATTTTATTAACATATTCGTATAATGTTATAATTCTTTCAGAATCGTTAAAATTTGATCAATACTATCAAATATTACAGGAAAGAATCACATCGGTTGCGAAAATTAGAATATTCCTTATATTCATAATGCAGTATTTTTAGTTATATTTTTATGCATTCTCAATATGGACATTTCTTCCCATATCGCCTCGTCACTAATATATATATATATATATATATATATATATATATATATATATATATATATATATATATATATATATATATATATATATATATATATATATATATATATATATTGCTAAAATCAAAGAAAAATTAAATGATCACTAAAGAATACAGCAAGTAGGTAGAATAACAAATATAAGCATATAAATAATCCGAGGTGAGCCATTTGCATCTACAAGCATTATTTCTCATACAAGTTCGTCAGCTGTAATGAATGGTTTGAGGGAAATTGTCGAAGGATAAAATGTGAAAGAATTGAGAAAATATTCTTAAGCTTAAGTAACAGAACATATACTGTATATCTTAAAGATTTATGTTTTATAATTAAGTGAAGTAATAATGACTTTTTCATAGTTTTTCTCTATGAAAATATAAATATTCATAAGTGAGCAAAATATCTCGTGAAATCTTATGACATTTTCCGGAAGTTTCTTCCATAGTGGAAAAATCACTTGCATTTGCATAATAAGGAAAAAGTCTTCTCTCTCTCTCTCTCTCTCTCTCTCTCTCTCTCTCTCTCTCTCTCTCTCTCTCTCTCTCTCTCTCTCTCTCTCTCTCTCTCTCTCTCTCTCTCTCGCACACACAAACGCACACATCACATTCGCACACACATATACTGTTATAGCAACAACGAAAATTTTTTTCTTGGGTAACTAGTAGCAGCTCCCTTAAAACAATGTAAAAAATATGTGATCGTTATAAGATAAAAAGTTATATTAATTACATTAATCTTTTCAGCAATAGCAACCATTAAAGTGTAAAACAGAGAAGATTCTGTTCGAAGGCAACTTTCAAAAGGCCTTTTTCGAAAATTCGAATTGCTTAATAAGGGAAAATTAAGGGGTTTGATAGGGGGGGGGGGGTAAATAGGTTAAAAAGACGAGCCTTTTTTTTTTATTTTAACTATTGTTACTTTTGGTTGAGTTTGAAAACTTAGTGCATCCGGAGTGGAGGAAAAAGTTGACACCATTCCAGCACGTAAAGCTTGTGCCCTCTTTCCTACTCATTTATTTCTTTGGTTTGTGATTTAAGTACCTTTTTTTTCCCTAGGGTTTGTAAAAGTTTACTCTTCCTCATGAAATTGATTCTCTCTCTCTCTCTCTCTCTCTCTCTCTCTCTCTCTCTCTCTCTCTATATATATATATATATATATATATATATATATATATATATATATATATATATATATATATATATATATATATATATATATATATATACTGAAATACTGAAAAGAAAT
>JAXCGZ010020906.1:97500-115000 GCA_037179515.1 Halocaridina rubra | reverse complement strand
GCTCCCACATAAACTAAACTTAATGATTCAATGCAATTTCCCTTAACACTAACCTCTCTATATGTAAACTGATATCGACTTCTCCGTCCTCTAAGTTAAGAACTAATTATTCTCATTGAAAGAAAACAAATATGGTAATGATGCCGATAATAACGATATTGTATCGAGTGTTATTATTACTAGTTTATTATTAACATTATTGTTAACATTTTTATTACAGCATTATTATTTTCTTGGAAGGCTACATTTACTGTAACTGTATGCATCACCCTCTTACTTATTAGTTCAATTACATGTCTACTTATAAGTTACTTTTACTTTTAGAAGAATAACCATAGTACAAAAATGGAAATAAATGTTTGTTTGTTCATATGTATGTATGTATGTATGTATGTATGTATGTATGTATGTATGTATGTATGTATGTATGTATGTATGTATGTATGTATGTATGTATGTATGTATGTATGCATGTATGAATGTATGTATGTATGTATGTATGTATGTATGTATGTATGTATGTATGTATGTATGTATGTATGTATGTATGTATGTATGTATGTATGTATGTATGTCTAGAGCTCCCATAGAAGCTAGGGGCTTGTTCACATCTGGAATATTAATATTCGTGGTATGCATAGCAATAAGGGAATCTTAGATTCTCGAGGAGGATAATACGTTGCGAGGCCTCGGCGTAACAATGGAAACGAGGGAAGTGATGCCCGAGCGCCTACATATTGTTCTCTCATTTTGACGTTTTCACACGCACTAGATGCAAGTAAGGCTATTACTAAACTCCAATTACACATCCTAGCTGAAGATATTCCGCGTAGACGTGACTGGGTTTACAGATCTACATCTTGTGGATAATGTAGAGTACGACATTTCCTCACAACAAGTTTGTAAGTTGCTTCAACATTTTTCCACGTTATACTGAAGAATATCGAAAAAACTAGCAACGCTTATAGACAGCATGTAAAAATATTAGACTTTTGTCTAATATATGTCAAGTATTTAAACTAAGTTATTCACTTTACAAACCTAATTTTTTCCGACCAAAGAATAATACGAATTCCAGAATAATCAAAATGGGGAGTTGCTTGAAGAAGTTGAGAGCTTCAAATATCTGGGGTCGCATGTAGCATGGAAGGAACGAGTGGATGCGGAGGTAAGTCACAGAGTGAAGGAAATGAGTAAAATACTAGGTGGGTTAAAAACTGTAATGAGAAGTAATTATTTAGTAATTAATTCAACAACAAGATAATATGAAGGTGTGATTGTGCCGACAGCATTGTATGGAGCATATACTTGGAATGCAAGAAAGGATGAATAAAAAGAACAAGTTGAATGTAATGGAGATGAGGTGTTTGAGAGGTATGATTATTGTATCTAGAACAGATAAAGTAAGAAATGACTAGGTCAGGCAGAGAACGGGTCTTAAAAGAAAGCTGTGGGATAAGTAAGATTAGAGATTATTGCGGTAATCTGGACACAGGGAAAGGATAAGTTATGAACGACTTGCGAAGAGAGTGAGGAGTGCAGAAGTGGTTGAAGTAATGCCAAGAGGAAGACCTAGAATGAGATGGATGGTGGCGTGAAAAGTGCATTGGATGCACGTAGAAAGTCAATAAAGCAGGGAAGAGAGCGTGCAAGAGATAGGAAAGAGTGGAAGATTGTATATAGGATATGCGGACCAAAGGGATTTATCGCATCTGTTAGCACAATGAACTGTTATGGACAGGTGTGAGAGGAGTTGTCATGTGATGGAGCGGTGGGAGTAAACCAGGTACGGCTCTTGGGCCTTACTGCAGAATATCCTTGCCTGCCTACATTGTGGATGACCAAACCAGGGTGAAAGGGGGAATGGTGGCAACCCTTTATTCCCAAAGAACTAAAAGGAGTAACTGAGGTAGGTGTTGGATCGTGGTGAAAGCATGTTTCTTGGATCGCCACCCCCTTTACAAGGGGGAATGGGTTCATGTATATAGATTAGATATATAACACTGCATGAAAAATATAATCGTCACTGCATTAATATGTAAATGTAAACAGTGCAAAATATGTCCTTTCAATTTTTAAGTTATCAACCACAGTAGGGTAAACAACCACTGTTGTAATAAAAAAAAGTTTGCTTAGTAAATCAGTGATAGAGTGTATCTATGTATACTCACTCTCTTCATATATCATTGTATAACCGAGTCCTAATACTTTCATCTCTCTTCTCATAAGCATGCTACGAAACTCATTCCCTTTGCTTACACATGTTTAAGAGCCAAGCACATTTATAGACCCAATGACTATAGCTCTGGTTGTAATTTCCCTACCTGAGCCTCCTTCCATGCCTTGACTCTTCGCATGATGAAAATATAATGAGGAGAAGGGTCCCAGTCTCTATCCTCTATCATAAGTATCTATGATAAAGTGATTCCACTTAATCACAGCAATGGTCTAATGCTCGCATTGAATTACTGCTTCATTAATTTCTAGTTTGAAAAATTAGTATCTGAACCCACGATTAAACTTCAGTAATTACTCATCTCTTGACAGCTGAGCCAAGAAGGGTTCAACCATTCGTGACACCTCTCTGCAATTTAATTTCCAAATTAGCCATTCATCACAAGACATCTAGTTAATCTTCGTCACACAAAACAATTAGTCTGAATAACAAGTTTATCATTTACAGTGAGTTTTCCATTCATCTCTGAAATATGGCACCCATATAAGATCGATGATGTTATCACAAACGAAATTCTGAACCTACATGTCAAATTATATTGACCCACTAAGAAAGAATTTAGTAATGTGTATTCATACCTAATGAGAATAGTAGATCAAATGTCGCATCTAGGAAGAAATGTCCATTGAATCCCACATGCCAGTGATTAGCTTAGCGCATTTTATTTTTCATATGGGATTCAAGAAACGAGAGTAGGGGCATCCCTGATATCGTTAAACATTAAGCTCATCGGGTTTATTGATTACATAACTGTAAATGCAGAATCGCTAAAAGTTTGCAAAGAATTTGATTATTCTCCTACCCTACTAAGGCCAGATGTAAAATATGGATGTCTAGGCCAGTCATATGTAACATATCCAGTATACTTCGTTTTCAATATACGTGTGACACAGGGAAGGACAAAGAAACTTTCCCTCTTCGTGCCCGGGAGCAAAGAAAACATTTAAGATAAAGTAGCAGATTAAGTACAAGGCAGAAATAAGAGAATGTTACACTCAAAGAAGACAAACTGGAAGAACATCCAAAAATCAATATTAACCTTTTATAAATTAATAAACTTCACGAGGATTACCGCACAATCTGGCCTGCCGCTTTGCTCTGCTTAAGTACTAAAACATATGAAGTATGTCATGCAAAGACATCTACGGGATCTCCATCAACAGAAAATATTAGTACGCATACAGATATATTCTTTCAGGTTGCTATGAAAATCATAACGTGATATATTGATGCATGACAAAAGCAAAAGTTATATAAGCTTCCATATGATATGCATAGCTTCTAAGAAGGAATGACTTGACATCTCTGCCCACCCCAACCCATAGCAACACATATAGAAAAGAAATACACTGTTGAGGATTAATACACATCCCTTGTATCTGAGATCCATTAAATCGCTTGACAACCTTTCTGCATAAAGATTCAAGCCCCTTTCTTGCAATATATATATATATATATATATATATAATATATATATATATATATATATATATATATATATATATATATATATATATATATATATATATATATATATATATATATATATATATATATAAAATATATATATATATATATATATATATATATATATATATATATATATATATATATATATATATATATATATATATATATATATATATATATATATATATAATCAGATAAGCACATTACATATGTGAAAACATGAATCATTTTTTACCCCGACTGGAACTCGAACCTAGGACTTATGATTACTAAGTCAAGGCGCTACCACTGCACCACAGAAGATTAAAAGGAATCTGTAATATGAACATAGTGGCATTCAGTTAGAATGCGTTCATTCCTAAGTATAGCAGATATAAGCTATAAGGTTGGATTCCTTTTAACCTTCTGTGGTGCAGTGGTAGCGCCTTGACTTAGTAATCATAAGTCCTAGGTTCGAGTCCCAGTCGGGGTAAAAAATGACTCATATATAGTATATTATATATATATATATATATATATATATATATATATATATATATATATATATAATATATATATATATATATATATATATATATATATATATATGTGTGTGTGTGTGTGTGTGTATATATATGCACACACACACACACACACACACACACACATATATATTTATATATATATATATATATATATATATATATATATATATATATATATATATATATATATATATATATATATATATATATATATATATATATATATATATATATATATATATATATATATATATATATATATATATATATATATATATATATATATATATATATATATATATATATATATATATATATATATATATATATATATATATATATATATATATATATATATATATATATATTAATTAATAAATAAATTACTTGCCGAAAGTTAACTTCAGAAGAGGCATAGGAAGAAAATTCTAAACATTGGGTGAGATATTTTCCTATTTAAAGTTTTTGATTTT
This sequence comes from Halocaridina rubra, assembly GCA_037179515.1. Classification (NCBI taxonomy): domain Eukaryota; kingdom Metazoa; phylum Arthropoda; class Malacostraca; order Decapoda; family Atyidae; genus Halocaridina; species Halocaridina rubra. The sequence goes on along the minus strand of JAXCGZ010020906.1, from coordinate 110,297 downwards.
TTCTTGTTGTAAAGTTTCCCTTAAGAGACAATTGTCGTTCTCTAAGGGGCTACTCCTGCCATTAATAATTATTCGAATAATGTCTATAATAATCAGTCGAGTGTAAACGTAATACCATAAGCATGGAAATAGAACAGTATACTGATATATGTCCGTGTTAGCGAATATCGAACGTATTATAAAACAATCAATGAAAAAAAAAAGTCTCCTAAGAACTCTTAGATAGTGTTTGAACAACGAGAATTTTCCCTTTTGTTGCTATGTAAAACATGAACATTGATATTGCATAAAATAAAACTTTATGTGTGATGAAAAACCTTAAGAGACTTTTTCAGAGTACCTGTCAAATTCAATAAATAAGAACGGATCACGGCACTAACTCTATTAGAATTAATTCCCTTAAAATTATGAAAATCTAGTAATGTCTGCAATTTCTTTACAGGACGATTCGTGGCAAGCAAAAAGACATTGGATAATTCATTATTTATATGTAAAATTTTTAGCAAAGTTTTCACCGAAGGAGGAAAATTTTTATGAAGTTTCGGGTAAATGTGGCTGATGTTTATATGTTTTCAAGTCCAGATAGAGAAGGTTACACATATTTTGGTAACTGGTGTAGTACTTGTGACTAATATGTCTCTAAATGTTTCACAAGGAATGGCCGTTTTATATGCTTATAAATACTACAAATCATCGTATGTAAAGTGATGCTTCAGATTTGAAATAAACCCGAAAAATAAATTAATTTTCCCTTCAAGTGAGGCAAAGAAGTGTGAATAACAATGTAACACGAAACTATTTTTCATTAAAGCTATCTCTCCTCTGGTTAGGAAACTAGTCTTCTGGCATTATTTATAATTATAATAAAGCTAGCATTAAAGAGTGTTGTTTTTCTTGCTTTACTAAGTTCGCCATTGCTATTTAAGGTACAAAGAAAAAGGACTCCTGAGAGTAAACTCGTTTAAAGGGTATGTTTACCTATACCCTTATATGAGTGTGTGGGTGTATAATGCCGTATATCAGGCATACGTAAAGACTTTACTTGTTCTCATATGATAAAAAAAAAGTAAAAACGGATAAAACATGTATATACTCCATATTAACACTGCAGCTTTTAAACAGGTCAAAAAGAAACTAAACTTAAATGCCGATGGAAAAAAAAATACGTTCAAATCTTTCCGTTTCAAACTTTCAGTTGTGTAAATGCTTTTTCTTGAAGCTATATAAATGAAAAATAAACGCTGCACTTTCAAAAAAAAATAAACAAATTTAAAGAGGGTATCCTGTTACAACGATTTGTTTCTGAATACAAAGAAACCGACTTGACGAAGATCATAAACATTGTTATGAACGACCTCTTGAAAGGCATAGCGACTATTCCTTATACATGAAACAAAAGAAGAAACAGCTACGAAAGCATTGCTTTTGTAACCAGCGGGCATACATACATACATACATACATACATACATACATACATACATACATACATACATACATACATACATACATGCATACATACATACATACATATACAATGGCCTCCCCCCTTGTAAGGGGGTGGTGCCCAGTCAAAGGTCACTCTTTCGCGAGTTTTTAGCTCCTTTTGAATAAAGGGATGGCACAATTAACCCTCCCCATCACCTTGTTTGGGTCACCCACTCATTAAGTTGGCAAGAATATTAAAAACAGCTGGTTTACTCCCCCCCCACTTTATCTCATGCCAAGTCCCCCACCCCAAACATACACACACATACACACATACAAACCGTCCCATTAACTTCAACAAGCTGAAGATATTAACATCAATGCAACAAAAAAGCTTAGTTCCTTGAATGTGAAATTCATTTATATTCTTAAATATAAAATGCACTAAGTAAGAGAAGAAGAAAGAGGATAAAAGCTGATCAGTAATAAGTATCTATCCATGTAGTTGACGTGGGCAAATATGTACAAGTTACGTCACCAATAGTATAATAATTAATCTCTTACTGTATGATGAATTAATACTCTTTTCAGAATTAAGCTCAATACGATTTGTAATGACTAACACACCAGCTGAAGTATTGCCGAAATTGCGAAATTCCTTCTTTAAATATTGTACTCTTGAGGTCTTCTGGGACTTATAAATTATATAATCATTCAATATATATATATATATATATATATATATATATATATATATATATATATATATATATATATATATATATATATATATATATATATATATATATATATATATATATATATATATATATATATATATTCTCTCTCTCTCTCTCTCTCTCTCTCTCTCTCTCTCTCTCTCTCTCTCTCTCTCTCTCTCTCTCTCTCTCTCTCTCTTCGTACGTAAAGGACATACAATTAAATATGAAACATAAGGAGAGCAAAAATGCTACAAATCTAATGAATCTTTACAAAGGATATCATGTCAAATTTCCATCTTACATTCAAAGTAATATTGTTAGTTATATTTACAACATCTTGGAACATATTTACAAGTACGAAATGCGTTAAACATAAATTGAGAAGTGAAGAAACTATGGTCACGGAGGAGCACCTAATATCCAACTATCATCACTTGTAATCCTGATTAAGTACAGTAATTACATTTGCAGGGAGGAAAATTCAAGCTAAACCTATGTAAGGTGTATGTAAACGCATGTTATGATTTTTATATCACTATCCAAAGCTTACGAGTAGAATAATATACGGCCGTATTATGTGAGAGAATATGCATCTCTCTTTTTGACAACATTCATGAGATATATTTAACATTTTTCAGTGTATAATATTGTGTGCATATATATACATATATATATATATATATATATATATATATATATATATATATATATATATATATATATATATATATATATATATATATATATATATATATATATATATATATATATATATATATATACGCAATATTATGCAAAAATCAATTTGCTGTTAGAGCTACACAGAGTAATTTTTAATGTATCTCCTGAATATTTTCAAAAAGAGAGATACATATTCTCTTACTTAATACGGGCGTATATTTTTTTTACTTTCAAACTTTATTTGCTGTGGATAGGCACATAAAAATCCTAACATTCGTTTACATATACCTTACATGGGATAATCTTGAAATTCCTACTTAGTGAATATAAGTAATGTCCTTAATAAGATTTACAACTGCTGATACTTGGCTATTAGATGTTCTTCTTTGATCTTTGTTTATTAACCAGTCAGTTTATGTTTATTATATATCTTACTTATAAATATGCTCTAAGATGTTGCGAGCGTAAATAGCAAATCGAATTTTAATTCAAAATGGATTTTAAACACTTCTAATATTTAATCTTTAGTTGTATGTCATATACATACAGAGAGCGAAAGAGAGAGAGAGAGAGAGAGAGAGAGAGAGAGAGAGAGAGAGAGAGAGAGAGAGAGAGAGAGAGAGAGAGAGAGAGAGAGAGAGAGAGAGAGAGAGAGAGAGAGAGAGAGATATATATATATATATATATATATATATATATATATATATATATATATATATATATATATATATATATATATATATATATATAATTAATGCAAAGTAAATTGAAAATAAAAACAATATGTGGACATATCCTAGAATAGTCCCTTACTATAGAATGAAAGGAAAAACAGGGTTTTTCTTTTTTCACCATAAGCTAGAGTTACGGAATGTTGTATAAAAAGATGAGGCAAAAATGTTACATATACAAAGAGAAATTACAGAGGATCCTCTGGATCTTAGAGGTGATATGCATACTAATATTACCAAACTAAAAAAAAATTAAAATAAAAGTCATATCTGAGAAAAGCATTTAAATCTTTAACTATGAATAGTAAAAAGAAATAGTTAACATCCTGATAAAAAAAAAGTGGAAATATTCTCAATGTTTATATTTGAAACAAATGAAATCGTAAATAATAATAATAATAATAATAATAATGATAATAATAATAATAATGATAATAATAATAATAATAATAATAATAATAATAATAATAATAATAATAATAATAATATATAATAATAATAATAATAATAATAATAATAATAATAAGTTCTATTTTTTTAAGACTGTCTCACCGGGACAGGCAAAAACTGGCCTCATCAATAAAGGCCTGGGCAAATGTTAGAGAAAAAATAGTCAAAGTACAGAAGACCTAGAGATATGGAGGATTAGGCCCTGAGATGACGATAGATTCCCTTTTTGAAGGAAGGTAGGTCACAAGAATATGGAAAAACAGAAGGTGGAAGAGAGTTCCAGAGTCTGGATGTAGATGGGAAGAAGCAGTTGTTGCACCGACCAATCCGCGAGCTAAAAATCTTCACACGGTACCTGTGAGATGAGGCCGCTTGGCAAGTGTTACGTGGCCTCGGCAGAGGGGGAGGGATGTAACTAGCCAACTCATCAGAGCAGTGATGGAAGTATTAGCGATAGAAAAGAGAATGTGATGATACCTTACGCCGAAGAGAGAGAGAATCCAGATTAGAAGTAAAAGAAGGAGCATTAATGAGTCTGACTGCCTTAACTGCAACCACATCAAGGAGATAAGTATAAGAAGAAGCACCCCAGATGTGTGAGCAGTATTTTAAGCAGGGGCAGATAAGACATTTAAATATTTTAAATAACTGTAAAGAGGAAAAGAAATGACGAAACGGAATATGAGCCCCTAATTTTTTGGATACAGATTTAGACATTTGAATTATGATTCCCCCAAGATAAGTTAGAGCCTATTTGAATTCCTAGTATGTTGATAGAATTTAGAGTGTAACGTTCGTTAGTTTCGAAGCCAATGGGGTTATCAGGAGGAGAAGAAGATACAGAGATAGCCAGAAACTGGAGACATTGAATATAACTAAATTTTAGGTGCCCCACTCAGACACCATACGAGACTGATTACGAGTAGCAGATGAACGTTGTGAAGAAAAGGCAGAGGAAAAGTGAAGGGTAGACTCGTCAGCAAAGGCATGAAGAAGAGAGGAAGATGGGGATTGTAGAAGATCACTGATGAACAGAAGGAACAGGGTAGGTGAAAGAACAGAGTCCTGAGGAACACCACTAGTGCAGAGAAAGGGCTAGATGTTGCACCATCAATAACTACAGATATAAAACGGTCAGAAAGAAAACTGGAAATCAGAGAACAAAGAGAAGGGGTAAAGCCATAGGAAAGGAGTTTGGCCAACAGAGCTTGTGCCAGACTCTGTCAAAAGCCTTAGAGATATCAAGGGCGACGACAAAGGATTCACCATAGTTCCTCAGAGAAGATGACCATACATGAGTAAGATAGGACAGGAAGTCACCAAAGGATCTTGCCTTGCGGAAGTCGTACTGGTGATTGGATGTAAGTGAGTTAGATTCAAAGCGTTTCAAGAAGTGAGCATTGAGCAATGTTTCGAAAACTCTAGCGATAGAAGAGGTTAGGGCGATAGATCGGTAGTGTGAAGGAATAGAGCGGTCACCCTTCTTAGGAACAGGTTGAACTACAGCATGCTTCCAAGATGAAGGATAGATACTGGTTGACAGAATGAGGCGAAAAAGACGACAAAGCACGGGAGCCAGTTCATCTGCAAACTTCTTAGAAAACCTTGCAGGGATACCATCAGGACCAGATGCCTTGATCGTCTTTAGCGAGCGAGGAACCATATGAACTTTGCGTGAAGAAAGGATAAGGGAGGGCATAGGGTTAGAGAGGGGTAAATCTTGAGAAAGAGGTGCGGTGGAATCGTTTATAGAAGAGTTGGCAGGAAAATGAGAGCCAAAGAAAGTGGCATTGTCAGTGGGAGAGCAAGCTATTTAACCATCAGAACGAATGATGTTATTGTTGCTGTTATTGATATTAATTATATGGTTGTTGTTATTAGAAAATTAGCACTTCATTCTGTAAAGAATAATATTAGTTAAAAGAAATATATATATATATATATATATATATATATATATATATATATATATATATATATATATATATATATATATATATATATATATATATTAAAAGAACAAAAAACACAATGTGTCGATGATAAAAATGAGCCAGAGGTATTGAGAAAGCAATAAAGCAGCACAACTTGACAGAAAACTAAATTTATACCTGTTCAAACTTACATGGACATTGGATATCTCCATACCCTTACCGCTCCCTCCTCCCATACCCCCAAACATTACAAATAAATATATAAATAAATAAATAAATGAATAAATAAATAAATAAATTAATTAATTAATTAATTAATTAATTAATTAATTAATTAATTAATAAATAAATAAATAAATAAATAAATAAATATCATCCTAAAACTCTCTGAAGCATATGCCCTGAATGTTTTAACTCATTCCTATTTTTACGGCGTAAGGAGAGTTTCATATATTCTAGACCATCTAGCTCAACGTAATAACATTTGTCGTAATGTAGATTGAAACATTTATTTCACTCTATTCGCCCTTTATCCTGCATTTATTAAACAGTTGATTATGAGACAAGGCAATTTTGGAAAATGCCATTATGCTTCATTTAATAAGTACCGAATATTAAATTTATTTAAGAGAACTAATGCAAAGCATAAATATCCCGATATCAAGAGAGTACAAGGAATCTTTTGAGGTTTTCCCAACGTAAATTTTTGTTTTTTTAGTTTGAGCAACTTGGGGATAAGAAGGAGAAGATAATGGTGTCACTCGTAGCAGTTCCCATGTATTTGGCAGCTCAATAGTATAATACTACACGAGTTGGGTCAGTGAGGGTAAAGCATATGGATGACCTTGACCTAAAAAAAAAGTTTTTGAAGTGATGTTCGAACGTGTGAACAGGGTATTTGGCCGTCGAACACGTTCGACAAACGTGTTCGACAACCAAATACCCCGTTCACACGTTCGAACATCACTTCAAACACTTGTCTGTCGAACCGCGTTCGACGAACCTTTTGACCGTGTAAACCCCCCTTTAGATAATGGGTAAAAATATCCACGTTGGTAGAACGTGCGAATCAGGAGTCGAGAAACCGGCGTTCAGGCTCACTTCGGGACGTTAGGAAGGGCATCCAGTCTTAATCTCCCAGTTCTAACTGGTCAATGTCCACCCACATTCATGGGACAAAGCTTGACAAATGAAAAGGAGCATTTAAACAGCCCTACAAAAATACTTCTTAACCTACAGTTCATATCAAGTTTACATGGGGTCGTTGTTTTTCGTTAGAATCTTGAAGACTAGTGTTTGGTTTTCTCAAAGCCATACGGCTAAATGCATTCCTAACAGAAACATCTCAGTTCAATAAATACAAATATGCATATCAAAAATTCAGTAAAAAATTATTTGAACTCATTGTAATCGGGAACCAACAGGCTAAGAATCCAAGAACATACAAAATTCCCAACGCCTAAATAAGTCTTATTCTGTGGCTATTTTCCTCGTTCCTCTTAAAGAAGCAACTTTTGAAAGTTTCTCTACACCTAAATAAAGAAAACATTTCTTTAGTGAGAATGCAGACATAAGCCTGCATTATCATAAATAAATAAATTATATATATATATATATATATATATATATATATATATATATATATATATATATATATATATATATATATATATATATATATATATATATATATATATATATACATGTACATGTACATGTACATGTACATATATATATATATATATATATATATATATATATATATATATATATATATATATATATATATATATATATATATATATATATATATATATATATATATATATATGCAATGCTACAGATGGGAGGTCTTTTGGACTTAAATAAGACTGTTCAGGTCAGTTCGATGTAAAGTCTTCCTCCAGTTACAGTTCTTTTTCTATGCCTACATCAACACCGAATATTCTGGGATATTCGTTACACATCTCTTATTATCCCTTCACATCTGACAAGTCGCAACACTTGCTATCTCTATTTTCCTTTACTTTTTGTTTTCTTCGTGCCCAGGTCTGATGAGGGCAGATTTATTTTTGTTTTGCCCATCTTGGTGTCACAATCATTATATATATATATATATATATATATATATATATATATATATATATATATATATATATATATATATATATATATATATATATGGAATTGGTTCAAAAGATATACTTCAAGTTTTGAACATTTTTAGAATAACCAAAACGACTAAAATATCATAAATGTAGAATTTAATTCAAGATGTAACCAACAGAATAGAGCTCATCATCGATTCTCTAGAGGTGGCATTAAATTAATTGCCAAGTCCACTAGAGGAACTAAAGAGTACAAAAGATATATTAACTTTGGGCAAAGAAATGGTTTACTATTAAAACTTTCCACTCTACAAACTTTCGAGTTACGACGACAAGGGGCACAAGAGTTGCTTCTTCTTGAAAAGTTCCTTAAGAGACAAATGCTGTTCCTCTAACAACAAAGTGACGTAATGCCTCACTTTCCCTTATCACGATTTCGCTTTGGGGTCCAATAATATTTTCCTTGAACAATACTTACAAATTTTACCAGAATGTTTGAGCATTATCAAGTGAATAAGTTAGACACATAAAATTGAACTATGGGGGAGGAGAGAAACTAAATCATTAAACAAAAATTCAAAATTCTTAAAACAGTATTTTTTAGAGAAATCTCTGAGAAACTGTTGTCACAAACAAACAAACAAATAAACATTTATTTCCATTTTTGTACAATGGTTATTCTTATACAATCTAAAAGTAACTTGTAAGTAGATATATAATTGAACTAATAAGCAAGAGGGTAATACATACTGTTAAATTAAATAATGGTTTCCTAGAAAATAATAATACTGTAATAAAAGTTTTAACAATAATGTTAATAATAAAGTAAAATTAACTTATAAGTAGTCATGTAATTAAAGTAATATATAAGAGGGTAATACATATAGTTAAATTAAATGCAGCTTTCATAGAAAATAATAATGCTATAATGAAAATGTTAACAATAATGTTAATAATAAAGTAGTAATAATAACACTTTATACATTATTGTTATTATCAGTATCATTTCCATATTTGTTTTCATTACAATGAGAATAATTAGTTCTTAACGAGCAGCAACTATTTGTCCAAAAGAAAACTATGTAGTTTGCCTTTGAAAGCTGTGAAGGAGGATGCATTTTTAAGATGCTCTGGAATATTGTTTCAAAGTGTTGGCCCTTTGATTGTGATCATCTTTGAACCTGCTTCTGTGTTAGTTCTGTGAATAAAGAGCTCACTGCTCTGACTGGTGTTGGTTCCCCTTATATCCCTGACTGTTTTTAAATCAAATAGCCAGCTAGGATAATGATGGCCAAAATTTTGAATATAAAAACATAAATAGCATAAGCGACCTTATTTTCTGCCCGCAAGCCACCCAAGTTTATTGAGAGCTGGTGTGATGTGGTCATATTTTCTTATTCCTCCCAGGGCAATTCGAGCTGCAAAATTGATAAGCTTCTGTATTTTGTTTATCTGAGGCTTAGTGGTAGCTCCCCAAACAGTTGTGCAGTAATTAATGTGACTTAGGGCTAGAGATTCAACAACAGTTATTCGAGTGGTAGTCTCAAAATTGTCTTTTATACGTGATATGTACATTAATGTTCCTGTAACCTTTTTGCATACTTTATCTATGTGGGAATCAAACAACATGTAGTTATCAAAGTGAATTCTTAGGTTTTAGACTGCTTTGCTAGGTGTGATAATATTGTCGCATATATTAATTGTTGTGTTTCCTGGAATTTTTGCTATATGGAACCTTGAACCAATAAACATGCATTGTGTTTTATTTTCGTTAATTAACAGTCCAATTTCTTGAAAATGGGTTTTAATTTTTGACAGAGTGTTTTCTGCTCTTAAATTTAGCTCTGGGAGATTATTAATATTACCACTAAGGAGTAGTTGAGTGTCATCTGCATATTGTATGACTAGACAGTCAGATATGAAAGATAGATAGATCATTTACGTAGATGGAGAAGAGGATAGGACCAAGTACTGATCCCTGTGGAACACCAAATGACACATTTTTTGGCAAAGAGATAATGTTATTAAGACGTATAGACTGTTTACGATTAGATAGATACTCGCTAAACCAGCTTGGATCAATATTTAGGTTAGTACATTTACTTAAAAGAATATCATGGTTTACACCGTCGAAGGCTTTTGATAAATCTAATAATACAAGCAGAGATATTTTTTTTCATATCTATATTATTATAGATACTATTCGTAACTTTGAACAGTGCAGCTTCCGTCGAGAGTTTCGGACTGAAACCATGTTGGTTAATAGATAATAGTCTATTTGATTCTAAATATGACATAAGTTGGCATGCAACAATTTTTTCTAATATTTTAGAGAAAATGGGTAGCAGGAAAATGGGACAAAAGTTTGTCACATCTTCTCTGTCCCCCTTTTTATGCAGAGGTATTACATGTGATATTTTCCATGAGTCAGGAAACTTTTTGGTAACAATAAAAGTTTTCATAATAGTTAGAATATAAGATGGAAGTATTTCCCAAATAAATGCAAATAAAGTCAAGATTACAAGATTTTGATACAGAGTTACAATATTCACAAGGAAACATTCAAAATTAAAATGTAAAATAAGAATCTACTGGTGCAACTGAGATAGGATTATGGATCTTGATCTTACATTTTTTTTAATAAATATTTATCTCTTTACCAATGTATTATTAATAGCACCATGGCATCGAATATTCGACGGTTTTCAACCCTCATCTGGCCTGGTCATGAAGAAAACATAGACAGAAATAGAGATAAGGAGTATTGTGACTTGTCAGATGTAAAGGAATAATAAGACGTATGTAACGAATATCCAAGAATATACGGTGTTGATATAGGCATGGAATTTTGAATTCATCCGGCTAAAGTTTATTCTAAAAGCACATCAATTCCTCTAACTACAGCTTCCAAACTCTTATATTCATTTTTTTTAAATATACCTCCGTAAAGTCAGTAAGATCTAATAAACAATAGATCACTAGGCTATGCTCATGTACTTATGAAATAATCCTCATATTCTGTGTATCTATATCAAAACAAAGTTATAGAAAAAAAAAGGCTTCTGAGCTTCGCTTCTATAAACCGAGGAAACCAAAATAGAATCCACGAATGCATAGCCGGGATGAATTGAATGAATAAGCGTATATGTGGACCTGTGTGTTTACTTAATTATTTCCAAATTGAATACCCTTATGCTGCAAAATCCTTGACTCTTGATAGTTTTTTTTATTTGTTGATAATTGAAAGTAAATAAAAAAAAAACACCAAAGAAACGTGGGGTTCAGATCATAAGGCTCTTCTCAGTAACAAAAACAGATAAATGCAAACATACTGTGTGTATGTGTGTTTGCACGAATATGGATGCATTCTGCTTGCTAGGAAGCATAAAATAAATATATAATGCATATAAGCAGAAATACGTCTAGATGCGGAAGTAGTTGAAACAGAAGTTATAAAAATATGACGCAAAATCCTCAAAGTCATATATCTAATAAAATTTCCAACATGCATCATATAAAGAGGCCAAGAAAAAGCTAAACATCAAAGTTGGTAAAAACAGTCTCTTAAAACTTTCATTTACAAACTTTTGAGTTTAATCAAATAAATTTTTAAGTTCCAAAACAAAAGAGGGGGATAAGAAAACAAAGATGCACTTTGAAAGCAAAAATAACAAAATATAACAAAATATCAAGAGAATGAAACCTCCCAAAAACAAAAACAAAATAAACACAATTAGAAATAAATAAGACAAGTCATAGCTTTCCGAGACTAGACGATGAACAAAAGTTTAAATATGAGTCATACCATGTAGTAGGTTGACCTATGGCACCAACCGCCCGTTGCGATACTACAGCTGAAGGATATTGTGGACTTAATAAGACTGTCCAGGACAGTCTTTCTTCAGTTACGGTTCTCTTTCTGTGCCTACAACATCGAATATTCTTGGATATTCATTACGCATGTCTTATTATCCCTTCACATCTGATAAGTCACAATGCTCCCCATCTCTGTTTCTCTCTATGTTTTCTTCGTGCCCAGGCCCGACGAGAGTAGATTTATTTTGCATGGCCCGTCCTGGTGTCATAATCATATAGAAAAATCTAGATAGAGGTATAGATAAATAATAACACCCATAAACATAGAGGTAAAAGCTTCATAACTTCAAAAGTAAATGGAAATTCAGTAGGTATAAGAATGATAAAAGCCTAGTATTACACCATATGGCTTCTCTCTTTTCCACAGATCATTGGGATATAGATTATAAAACATTGAAATCTATGTGGTAGTTCATGTCAACTAAGCAGGATCCATGAGTATTCCATTAGAAGCATAGGATGAAAAATGAGCATTGTTTTCATGGACTCCTGAACATTTCTGTTTATATGTCAGTTGGGTTGAGTACTTATATAAAACTAGCTTGAGCTATCAAAACATTATGTCTATTTTGCTTGACTCAAAATGCCATGGATATTTATCATTCAAGAAAGATATTTAAACAAAGGAATGTATTTTTTTTTATTTTTAAATTAAATTGAGGTGGCCAGTAAAATGTTAAACGAAATGAAGTAAAGAGTCTTATATCATTCTGGATACTTCTTCCATACTCTATTTATAAAGCTTTACGGTTTCTAAAACTAAATTGTATACCTCAAGGTCTTTAAGATTTACAAAAGGAAATTCATTAATGAACACATGGCTACTATTAAGATACTTTCAAAATTTAAATAATTTGTCAGAGGAAGGA
>JAXCGZ010020906.1:80000-92500 GCA_037179515.1 Halocaridina rubra | reverse complement strand
GACCATAACACCTATCTTATGTCTGCTGTTACTCGACTGGACAGTGAACAGAAGAGTGCAGCACTCTCCAACCTTACCTCCACCAACACATATTTCCAAAGAGCGCCAAAGAGAACATTTCTTGCAAATACTCACACAAGGCAAAACTTAAAGAAGTCAATTATTGAGTATATCTCATACTTTTACCCGTTCATCCAGCAGAGCATGAAAACGTTCTCATCAATGCAGCATTGAAACTTTCTTTATTTTTTAATAATAAACTCATTTGCTGACTTCAAAATCCTATTTTCACAAAATATCATACTTGTTATACGAGGGTTATGCATATAGCATGCATTACCTTCGCAAAAAATGGCTTACACAAAACATATTAAATAACAAAATTATGAACTTGCTTAAGGCTCCAGCCCATGTGTAAATATCTACAAGTATCAAAGGTAAAAAATGCAGCTGGCACAAAAGAAATAAAATTTATACTGTACATCTATAAGTTTTCCTTACAGATTGGTTTTCGTTTTCCCTATCGCAGCCTAAAGTTGCATCTTGGGGAAAGTTTGTCGCAAGCTAGATGAAAATATTTCTCTTGCAAGTTGAGAGCTGCATCATTTATAACCTATCCAGCAACCAACGTTACTTAAGGGCAAAGGGCAATCTTGGCAAGAGTCTGCCGATGATCAAGAAAACTTTACTTTTAAAAAGGAATTAGGCAAGAAAAATTATGAAAAATAATATGACAAATAAAAAGATACGTCATTCTACAAAGATCTTTTTATATTCTCTTGCTATGCCAATCACAGAAGTATAACAAGAGAGAAAATAAGAGGAGATATAAGGCTAATCATATTCTCTGTTTTATCAGTGATTTTCTATACTCTCTTAGCAAGTCTAGAAAGTAAATATACACACAAGAAATTACAAACATTAGAAATATCATCCACTCTATAAATATTCCATGCATCCAAATTTATATTTTGTATAGAATATATTACTGTATGCCATTCAGAAATTGACAAAAGATAATAACAAACACACATAGTATACTAAAGGATATACATATATGATATACATGCGCTCAAAGGTATATACAACTTAAACTCATTGATTACAAAAAGAAATATACACTAACTGAAAATGGCTCAAAAATGGAGAATCGTTAACGAAGGAGCATCACCATGAAGCAAAACCTGTGTTTAGTCCATCGATTGTTTTTCCAAGTTAGAGCTTTTCTTAATTCTAGTGTAACTAATATAAGGATCCAACTTATTATGAAAAACTGCCAAAAGAGTCCATTGCTGGAGTGCGACGGTGGTGGAAATTTTTTTTCTACCATTCCTAGAGACAGATAGAAGCAATGCTTTTCTCACCTCATAAGGAAAGGCTCAAGTATTGTCAATCAATAACAAAGTTGGCAGTGTGCCTGTCATCATGCAGAAGGTCATAAATAATAATCTACATACATAGTACGGTATTACTGTTCTGGAGATCTGAACAAAATCATAGAATGTCATTGCCTACATTACTATAGACTTTTTCTCAAATAGTGCCAATGAGATAAGGTTCTTATGTAGTCATATTTATTTTCCAACGCCAAGAGCATAAACAATATTGAAGAGAAAATAATAAAAATAATAATAATAATAATAATAATAATAATAATAATAATAATAATAATAATAATAATAATAATAATAATAATAATAATAATAATAATAATAATAATAATAATAATAATAATAATAATAATAATAATAATAATAATAATAATAATAATAATAATGAGAAAAAATGTGCACTATAATCAATACAAATTATCAGCAAAATATTTAGTATAGGTGAAAGACTAAAGACTTAGATTTTGAGCCCATAATACAGCTAGACATATAGCGCTGATGCTATTATTTCTTTATTTTCTAAACCTATATGATGTACTTCAACACTAACGATACCAGTGTCTGTTGGCTAAGCATCTTATTGTACTTAATATACTCGTATACTCGTAGAGGGAGTGGCCCGAAATTATGGTCTCGAAGCTTGAGAATTTTGCAACATGTAGCTTTGCATACTGATTTTCTAGTTAAAAATTAATACTATAAACTCTCTCTAGGTATAATTTCGATTATTTGACATTTTCAATCCAAACAGTTATAAAAACTCGTTTTAATCACCTTAACTATAATATATGTTTATGCATAGTTGTACATTAATCAAGTGTTTGATATTCATGAATATGAGATATATGTAATTCACGCTGGAAATTTTTTTTAAATGTTTATGATTCAATGGTAAGAATAAAAGTGTTATTCGAAATGTTTTGGTGATGCCAGGAGGATATATTTAAATTTGTAAAGAGAAAAGTAAATAAAATACTTTTAAAAATAAAACAATCTACCAGGAAAGGTTTAGAGAAAATATACTTTCTTCCAAGTTTCGTACAGTTAATTTCCGAAGTTTCCCGTTGCTATTATTTTCAATGGACTCTCTCTGAAAAGGCTTTCCAAAAAGTAATATATATGTATGGCGTCATAAAAAAAAAATGTTGTGTCTGGCCGGACCAGATAGAACATATTTTTACCAAATTTTTCTCTCAATTTCTTCTTTTACCGTATAAGAGACGAGAACGGGGTTGAGAACGGACAGGTTTTGGTAGCCCTCTTTTGATAAAGGCAATTTTCTTATACATTCATGTAGTCATATAAGATACGCACACACTTTTAAGTAGCTAACTCTCTTACTTTACTAGACGTTTTAACCAGATGCCCTTCGTATTTCTTAAGTAGAGTGTAAGGATGCAATACTTTCGTGTACAGGAAAACACATTTTTTAAGACCAAATTATTAAAAACCACAGCTTGAAGTCTAAGGAGAAGAATATTTACACTATATTTCACGTATATCAAGTACATGAAAAAATGGGCAATATTCAATCCAAGTCTATAAGGGGAAAAAGTGCTTAAGGAGACTATGATAAAAATCCCTAAGCATACCTACTTGGTATACTCAGATACGAGTCCGATTCCAGTTTTTGTACTCGATTGTAACACCACTCACCTCAATGATAACCTGACAGTATTAACGGAAAAATTAGTTCTCTATTATTCAATAACCTTTCAAAGTTGATGTGATGGTTGCACATAGTTTATAACTAGTCATGTCATGCTAAGTGATAAGAGATTTCAGCAATCAAATGGTCATATATACTAGATGATGAGACCTTTCTGCGACTGTATGAAACAGCAGAGCTGACGTCTTGGAAGAGAATTTGGTTCCAGAACGAGTTCAGGAGGAAATCTCTAGAGACAGAGTAATAGTTTCATATCATAATTCCGTTATCTCCTTATTAAGTCAACATACGCCAAGCATAAAATGCCACCAGATAACAGCCTAAAGAGCTCTAGCGCGCATATAGATGTTTGATGTCAAGGCAAGAGTGCTTGGAAATTGAGAGAGAGACATTTTCAAGATATTTCTTTGTAAAGGGGGGTACAGACGATCATTAGTACTGTCAGTAAAAATACTGACACTATTCTATTGGTGTGAACTACTACGTCCATATGATGGACACACCGACAGTAATAATGATAGTACAGGGAAATACTGTCAGTAATATTGATCGTCTGTTTAGCCCTTAAGGGTATAAGATGGATATTAAACAGTGTTACGCGAATCAAATGTAATAAGTCACTGCCATCTATAAACAACTACATACATAACCGAAAATAATGATAAAATATAAATGTAAAACTAATTTATATAGTTTCCTCCTTAGTCAACGAAGTTGCAGTGCGACTCTAAAGAGGTTGATTATCTCAGGAATCATCAATGACATTTCCAGAAATTTACATATTATGTTTCACTATTAGTCCCAGTTCAGGGTGAATACAGATGGATTGAAGCCGAGAAATTTAGCTTGGATGTCCTTCCTATCACCCCGCTGTAAGCTCGAACGCAGATCCATCACCTCCCGAGTCAAGCACTCGACCAGTTACGCTACGATGGTCCAACAATATCATTCCAAGAGATATATATTCTAAACTATCATGTTGAAACACAAAACATTTTTTCAGACAAAAATATCCATAGCAGTATCAGCGCATGTATACATGAGTTCAGTTGACAACACCATGCAAAACATGAAGCTAAGTTTATTCCTGTAAAAACTTTGCTGTACAATGGACATCCAATCTGCCTTAAACTTTCTAAGTCTCCAAAGAAAAGGACAACACTTCCGAAAACTCAGTCGGGAAAAAAATTCTTGAATTAAATTATTCAGTTTTTCTCGTTCTTATGCCGGAGGAAGGAGAATTTTATATTTGGCCGTCCATCCAGCTAACCATAAAAACATTTTCCGCAATGCAGCAATATAACTATTATATCATACTCGTATTTTCCAGTAATGCGTTTTCTTGATGGATGTTTATTAAAAATGTAATTCTAAAAGTTGGTATAAAGTATATCTATTATAATCTCTATTGTTAATTTCTTTGACATTAAAAGTAAGATGTCTCATAAAAAAACAACTTTATAGCCTAATTTGAAATTCAAACACGTGATATCTTTGGCTTTGTGTGTAATAATCGTTACCAAGACGACTAAACACTTTAGATTTCCTAAAATGTTATTTGTCATTATCTTTTTATCGAGTTAGGAGTTTTGTTTGATTTTCTTCAAACTACATTTTAAAAAACTTTGCTACTAGAAAGTAAAATACTTTACAGATGAGATATACCGGCAAAATGGAAGAGATTTTATCAGCCTGAAGCTACCAAAATTATGTAGACAATTATTCAAAAAAAAAGTACTATTGAATTTTAAAAGAAAATCCCGACTTCGAAAATCTGTCAAAATATGGCATGAGGAGAAAGCAAAGGGGAATATAGAAAAAGAAATAGTGAGTGGATGATGCCAAATACATTTGCTTTCACTTTAATTTCCGGTGCTAGGTTATGTGATTTACAAAAAATAAAAATAATAATGTACTTAATCAACAGCTTTACAACTCTGGCATTTCTACTATAATATACTGACATGCGAGGAATACAGAAATTCAAATATGAGACATATTATCAAGAGCAAATAAATTCAAATATTTAGCAAATCAACTCCTCTGTATGTGTAACATAAGTGCTACCAAAAACAACTAATTAATATAGTTGGTTGAAGGGCACTTTATAAAAAAAAATATATAATTGAACGTTTGATAAGCCAATGTATAATTTCATAGGTCAACAAAAGTTATATAACATAATGACATTGACAGAGGAGTTGAAGCAGCACGAAAACTGGCTAAATGTATGGAAGTATACATACACATACAAATACCCAGATTTATACTGCATATATAAATATATATATATATATATATATATATATATATATATATATATATATATATATATATATATATATATATATATATATATATATATATATATATATATATATATATTTACGAAGACACGCCGACATATACACACGTCTATGTTACGGACTTCTACTGTACTGAACAGATGTAGACTAAAGCGGAAACGAAAATCTTGGTTCATTCCGAAATTAAAAAATAAATAAGTTAAACTTCAAAACAATACGAGAGAAGGCAATTGCTTCTAAGGCTTATAAGGAAAAATATATACAGATAAATATTAAGGAGAGAGAGAGAGAGATGTGAAAAAACATTGCTGCAATGCGGCTTCTGCAGGAAAGCATGTTTTTCTGTACCATTCCAAGTGATGGATGGTAGCTGAGCTTCACTTAGCTAATCGGTAAAGGCTTTCCAATTAATAATGAACTTAGGAGGATAACTGTCACACTCTCCACTCGAATGTCCTTTGTGCTTTCTTTTCATTGTGGGCATGAGATAATGACTGTCTTTGTGATTAATGACTTCCACTATGGTTCTTCCAATATATAAAATTATTAATTATGGGATATTGTACTCTAATAAAAGAATATAACTTGTCATTTTTCATACGGCTGCAGCTGACGACAGATATGTTTATAGATTAATTCATATGCAAAGCATGCAAGGGAATGTTTTTTTTTTCAGCTTTGGGTTGAGTAAAGCTGCAATTCTGGCAAAGTTGCGCACATCGAAAGCGTAGTTTTAGATTTGCTACTTCACCATTCACACCACACTTGGAAGAACGTTCTCTCTGCCTGCTGATTCGACAAAAGGCTAATATTCAAGGATGCCTCTAACTCAGTGGTTCCCAAGCTTTTTATAACTATGCCCCACCTAAGTATCTCTAAAATTCTGATGCCCCCTTGTGACATGATTCTTATTAATAAAAAAAAAAACTGAACTCCTATGCACGTGGAGGGAGCCTAAAAGGCCATTAACTTAGTCTAAACAAGCTTCCGAAGAACATGGCATCCATGAAAGAGAAAAATAAAATAACGAAAGGACAGTTGAAGTAATGAGGTAGAAATCACTGAGAAATTGTTAGAAAGATAATAATAATATGAAGTGATATGAAAAAAATAGCAAATAAAGTTTCAAAACATATAACAGAGAACTGAAATGCATAAATATAAAATTATTTGACTGGAAGCATTTACTGTAATACTTTGATCATTTTAATGACTATACAATGAAATAAAGGTACCTATTAAATGCAAAATACAATCTGAGCTCACCTCAAGATAAGTATACTAAAGTTAGTGATATCCTTGTGCTTCATGTTTGCTGCATAGAGATTTCATATTAGGTACCAATTTAGTCATCTTCAGTCCCAAGTCTCCTCGTTTAGTGATACCCAGTCGATTTCTTTTCTTCAGTAGGAAATAATTTAAAACAATAAAGCCACATTCAGCTAAATATGAAGATGAGAACTGTAACAACAGTTTTCTTGCAAAGTTGGTTGAATTTGGGTATTTAGTTTCTATCTCATCAAAAGGCCATGCTATGGCTCCTTTTATATTGAATTAAGTTTTAACTGACTCCTCATTTTGCATATCCAAGGGTACTTCTTGGTTATACATTGAAACATCAGATAGATTCACTAGCACTGGCTGCATCGCCCATGTTGGAAAATCAATTTGTTTTTAATCAGAATATATTTCTTTCAAATCAGAAGCCAACATTTTCATATGATCCACAATGACAAGTACAGCAGCATCAGTCACATCGTATTTTTATAGCCAATGAAAAAGGTCAACATTTTTGTCAGAAATATGTTTTGACATAAGTCTATAAATGTAATGAAGACAAAAATCGTCGCCTTTTCATCAACGAGTGTTTTATTTGTTCTTTGAAGTTGTTTATTCAATATTATCAGTTTTTCAAAGAACTCTGCTGAATAACTCACAAATGCTTTACAGTCAACTGCTAGCAAGGTTTTCATTACAGGATTGTCACTTAAAAAGTCACTAAGAACATCAAATAGTTTCACAAATTTTTTCAAACAATTCAAAACCACCTTACCTCAGTGTGAAGTAAAAGTCTCACAAAATTGCTTAAAGAGATGTTCACATTTGGCGTTAGCTTCGATAGCACTGATACATTTTATAATTGTTATAAGTACCTCATTAAGAACAGAAAAAAAAAATTGGACACAAGTCTCCTATGCCTAGCACAGTGCACATGGAGCATATATACATTCTCATCTTTAATCAATTTTAGGCAGCCATTTTTCTTACCCACCATAACAGGAGCACCATCTGCATTTCAAGATGTTATGTTTTCTATTGATATATTATTGACATCTAAGTTATTTTTTTACCTTTTATATATCAGTGACGGTAGTAGAGCCCTCTAATGATTTGCAGCATAACATTTCTTCAGCAAATTCACCTTTATCAATATATATTATATAAGTTAGCAATAAGACCTCATTGTCTATCAGAATTTATTCATCAATATGTACTGAGAATATTTTTTTATTTCAGCTTTTCAACAAGTTGAGTTTCAATATCTTCACTCATTTCGTTTATTCTTCTGCTAACAGAAATGTTACTGAGTGGCATGGCATTAACATCTTTGTCATCTTTTCCAGAGCTATTTTAAGAAATACTGATACTGAAGGCTTAATTAAATCCTCCCCTATAGTATATTTTTTTTCCAGATTTAGCAATGAGTAATGAAATTTCATAACTAGCCTCAAGAGTACGACTTACAGTAACAGTTTCTGCAGTGAACAGAGACTTTATTGTTTATCTTTTTCCAAACTTCTACTTTAAAAACTTAATGTACTTTATATCTGAATTTACATGCACACTATGTTTAGTTTTCAAATGCGCATCAAGACGACCTCGTTTCATTAATTCATTGTCAAGCATTGTTGGCATAAGAGGCGAAAGGTGCCCGTTCATCATGGATTGTAGGTACGAAACTAAATTTAAAATATCCTCTGAATACTGAGGAACTTTTTTCTTGCTTGAACTACTCATTTTATGCATAGTGTTTATAACTGAAAGATATAACTGTGAGATACACATATGAAATGAAATGCACTTCGATGGTAGTGATCATGGTGATGCACTATATATATTTATATACTGCATATGAGCCCCCTAGAACCATATTGTACATTTTGCTATAAATAAAAAGTGGAGAAAAACGCATTTAAAGTTTTCCTACATTCAAATTGTCAAAATGTTTAAACTTTTTGAGGTATTCCATTTTTTTTCAAATGTATCTAAAAGCATCTACTTGATTTTGAAAACTGGGTGGCATTTTGAAGCACAAAACTTTAAATGCATTAACTTTAACAATGCAATACTGCACTGCAGCATTTTGTATAAGAAAATAGTCACATGGCCTGCCGTAACCACACTGAGCAACAAACCTAGTGCTCAGATGCGTTGAGTGGTCATGAAAACGTTAAATGATGAAAATGTGAAAGGCTACCGACAAAGCAGAGATGAGGTAATGATACACAGTAGGAAAAGGACAGGCTGAAAAAATGGTCTAGGTACTGAGGACCTAGAGGTATGGCAGGATTAAACTCTGAGTTGACGATAGATCTGCGTTTTGAAGGAAGATAGGTTAAAAGAATGTGAAAACAAGACACTCGGCAAGTGTTACGCAGCCTCAGTAGTGGAGGATGGAATCAACTCACCTACTTATCAAAGCAGCGATGGAAGTAGTAGCAATAGAAAAGAGAAAAGGATGATACTTTACGAAGAAGAGAGAGAGAATCCAGATTAAAAGTAAGAAAAGGGCCATTAATGAGTCTGACTGCCTTAGATTAAATCCTATCAAGGAGATAAGTATATTAAGAAGCACCCCAGATATACGAGCAGTATTCTAAGTAGGGACGGATAAGACCTTTATAGATATTAAGTAAATGTAAAGAGGAAGAAAAATAACGAAAACGAGAAAGAACCCCTATTTTTTGGATGCAGGTTTGTAATTTGGATTATGTGGTTTCTCCAACACAAGTTAGAGACTATCTGGATTCATATTATGCTGATAGCATTAAGAGGGTAAATTTCGTTAGTTTTAAAGACAATAGGGCTAACAGGAGGAGAAGATAAAGAGACAGTCAGAAACTGTGTCTTGGAGGCATTAAACTAACTAAATTTTAGGTACCTTACTCAGATACCCTCTGCAAATCGGAGCTGAGAGTAGAAGGAAGCGTGATATGAGACTGATTACGAGTAGCAGATGTAGGTGAAGAAAGGGAGGAGGAAACATGATGGATAGAATCATCCGCAAAGGAGTGAAGATGAGAAGAAGATGGGGACTGAGAAAGATCGTTGATGAAGAGAAGGAACAGAGTAGGTGCAAGAACAGAGCTCTGTGGAACACCACTGGTAACAGGGAATGGGCTATTTGTTGGTGCCGTCAACAACCACAGATGTAAAACGGTTAGAAAGAAAATGGAACTCAGAGAACAGAGAGAGCCATGGGGCGTGCATTTATGTCTTATCTAAGCCCGTGATTAAAGAGATATTGTTTCCTTACGCCTAACACATCCTACGGATTACTCACTAACTATGCAAGCTAATGTAGGCATCACCCTACCATGAAAGACGCTAATCCAGCTGCAGCTGGAGCTAGCCCACTCGATCTGATGCTGATTCCAAGCCTGAAGGAATGGAGAAGGTTGGTGCCACGAAAAAATAACTTGCTGAGAAACTGAGAAAAAACAAAAAATAGTTTATAAATTTTGGTGAAAAACAGACCTCTCATATAAACATGGGAAAAAGCTGCAAATTAAGAAAGAAAAATGCCATGCTCGACAATATCCATCCATCTTATTACAAATGCGGGTATGACGAATAATCCTATAGGGACAACTGATCTTGGGAACTCATGGATGCAAGTCAGGTGTTACGTAAGTTAGATCCTATACTCATCATCAGAAAAAAATCCCCTCGCTGGGAGACGACAAAAACTCAACTCCATCCCTTTCACAAGCCCGGATCGATAGAGGATGGCGTCAGGAAGGACATTTTCCCCTAAAACGCTTGTGCCTAACCAATATTAGTTTCTACGAGTCTAGGGAGACACAGTGTGTTCACATTTTTTTTTTCTTAAAGAGCATGACATCGGGAAACACACACACACAAAAAAAAGCCCTCATCAATAAAGGACCGGGCACGAGAAAACATTGAGACGAAGGAAAAAAAGGTTAAGGACAAGGCAGAGACTAGGGAATGACACACACAGGAAAGGGACAGACTGAAAAAATAGTCAAAGTACTGAGGACCTCGAGATATGGAGGATTAGTCCCTGAGATGACGATAGATCTTTTTTTTTATTTTGAAGGAAGATAGTTTATAAATATTTGGAAAGACAGAAGGAGGAAGAGAGTTCCAGAGTCTGGAGGTAGAAGGCAAGAAGCAGTCACTGCACCGACAAATCCGAGAGCTACAAATCACCACACAGTAACTGTGAAACGAAGCTGCTTGGTGATGTTACGCAGCCTCGGCACAGGGGGAAGAAACCAACTCGCTAACTCATCATAGCAGCGATAGAAAAGAGAAATGGATGATACTTTACGGCAAAGAGAAAGAGTTTCCAGAATAGAAGTAAGAGAAGGATCATTAATGAGTCTGAATGCCTTAGGTTCAACCCTAACAAGGAGATAAGTATAAGAGGAACCAAACCAGATGTGTGAGCCTTGTGCCAGACTGTCAAAAGCCTTGGAGATATCAAGGGCGACGACAAATGATTCCCCATAGTTCCTCAGAGCAGATAACCATACTTTTTTCTTATGAGTGTGACACCGGGATAGGCAGAAACTGCCCTCATCAATAAAGACCCGGGCACGAGAAAATACCAAGACGAAAGATAAGAAAAAGTTTAAGGACAAGGCAAATATGAGGTAATGTCACACAAAGGAAAACGACAGACAGAAAAAAACAGTCAAAGTACAGAGGATCTAAAGATATGGAGGACTAGGCTCTGAGATGACGATAGATCTGCTTTTTGAAGGATGAAAGGTCACAAGAATTAGGAAAGACAGAAGGACGAAGAAAGTTCCAGAGCCTGGAGGTAGATGGGAAGAAGCAGTCACTGCACCGACTAATCAGCGAGCTACAAATCTCCACACAGTACCTGTGAGATGAGGCCATTTTTTCGAATGTTACGCGGCCTCGGCAGTGGGGGAGGGATGCAACTCGCCAACTCATCAGAGCAGCGATGGATGTAGTAGCGATAGAAAAGAAAAAGGGAAGATACCTTACGGCGAAGAGAGAGAATAAGAAAGATAGGACAGAAGCTGTACTGATGAAATAAAAAAAGTGAGTTAGATTCGAGGCATTGCATAATATGAGAATTGAGCAATGTTTCGAAATCTTTAGCGATCGAAGAGGTTAGAGCAATAGGTCGGTATTTTGAAGGAATAGAGCGGTCACCCATTTTTAGAAACAGGTTGCTCTAGAGCATGCTTCCAAGAAATAGAATAGATACTGGTTATCAGAATGAGGCGAAAAAGACGGCAAAGGAACCTTGCAGGAATATCATTAGGATCTTATGCCTTGTTCGTCTTTAGCGAGCGAAGAATTTTATGAACTTTGCGTGAAGAAAGGATAAAGGAGGGCATAGAATTAGAGAGGGTTAAAGATTGAGGGACAGATGCACTGAAATCGTTTACGGAAGAGTTGGCAGAAAAATGAGAGCCAAAAAGAGTGGCTTTGTCAGTGGGAGAGCAAGCTATAGAACCATCAGAACGAATGAAAGGAGGAAAGCTTGAGAATACAGAAGTTTTTGGAGAGGTTTGTGACTAAGGGCCAGAAACATTTGTCTGTGGGAGAGGAGTCTAGGTGATCAACTTTCCTTCTTATAAAGAAAGCCATAGGCCCTCGACTCTGAGCAGTGCAGTGATTCCTAGTTGCAATAAAAGCAGAGCGAGTTAAATCAAAGGGAGAGTCTTGGTACGGCCGTTGTGCCCAACTCGTGGCCTGGATAGCAATGGAGCAGGTACGGTCTAACCAAGGTTTAGGGGTAGACAAAGTTTTCATAGAGGAGAGGATGTACGCCTCCATTCCCAAGGTTATAATCTCAGCAACTTTTAGGGCTATCTGATCAGGGATAAGAGCAATCATCCTCAATGG
>JAXCGZ010020906.1:50000-57500 GCA_037179515.1 Halocaridina rubra | reverse complement strand
AAAATGGGAAAATATGTAAAAAATATAAAGAAAGAAATACAGAACAGAACAGAGCAGAAAAAAAAATACTTTATCTTCATCTCATTAATGAGATGGGTGATGCTGTTTTGCTGCTATGTTTTCAATTTCAGGTTCAATGGCAGACAGTTTTAAGCAAGGATCAGGCTAGTACAGTGGTAACGCGCTGGCTTCGCATTCACGAGGTCGAAAGATCGGTTCACGTCCAAGACCGAGAGTTTAAGCTGTTTACTGGCAGGTACTACTGTGGTTGGGCACCACAGTGGGGGGTTGGGGCTTGCCCCGGCTGACGAATACCCATTGTATTGTAATGGAAATAAAGGTTTATTAATATTATTATTATTATTATTTCTGTATTTTGATATTATGTAAATGAGCTGTGAGAAAGCCTGCTCGCATAAATACGTAATAGGGAATGGCATTAGATATTTCAGGGCCTTGGTTGCCAGTTCTGGGTACTCATTTTTCAATAGTAACCAACAGTCTGATAAATTGTAACGGCTGAAACGTGATCTTGGCGAAGTGCCACATGAAAGTTCAACAAGACTATTTTCTTCTTTTGCTGTTAATTCTTTTACATCTTTTACATTTACATGAAAAGGATCCCTAATTCACTTGTTATTACCATCATGAGGAGGAAAATAATCCCTAACACTGATCTTTAAACCTTGCAAATGCTGAATAAAAAGGCTTCTTATTTCTTCAGAAATGTTTTCTTCAGAAGTTACAAGAAAGTCATAAAGTGTTGGAAAGAATTCAAACACACCACTATGCAGACGTTCAGACCACAATTCTAATTTCTTGATCATGGCTTCCACTTTATCTTCAACTTTAAAAATAGTTACGGATCTCCCTTGTAGGCTCAAATTTAGGTCATTCAAATAAGTAGAGATGTCAGACATGTATGCCACAATAGCTAGCCACGAAAAGTTATTAAACCATTCTCTCCCATGAAATGATTTATCATGAAGAAATAGTCTTATTTCATCAAGCAACTCAAATATGTGGGTAAGTACTTGACCGCGGGACAGCCACCGCACTTGAGAATGCAGGAGCAGTTGTTCATGAGCGCTACCTATCTCCTCACAAAGAACACTAAAAATACGAGAATTTAAGGGCTGAGCTTTTATGAAGTTAACTACTTACACTACTTCATCTAGAGTCGTCTTCAATTTTTCTGGCATTTTCTTTGCTGCCAACGATTCTCTATGTATGCAGCAATGAGTCCACTTGACATTTGGTATTATAGCTTGGATTTTTGCCTTGAGTCCTTTGTACTTTCCCGACATTGCAGGAACCCCATCAGTACTGACTCCTACACACTTTGACCATCCAATTTCATTAGCTATTATAAAATCATTCAAACTATTAAAAATAGACTCACCAGTTGTGTGTGTTGGCAATGACTGGCAAAAGAGAAAATCTTCCTTAATTGTACCATCAAATTCATATCGTATGAATGCAAGTAAATCAGCACTGTTAGCAACATCTGTACTTTCATCTAATTGTAAAGAATAATATGGACTTTCAATCACTCTCTTCACTAGTTGATTTTTAACACTGTCAGACATGTCTTCTATTCGCCGCTTGACAGTGGTGTTTGACAATGAAATGAGATCAAAACTCTTTGATACTTTGTCTCCATGCATCCTAGAGGCCATTGCTTTGGCAGCAGGCAGAATTAGTTCCTCTGCTATTGTGTGTGGTTTTCCACTCTTTGCTATTAAAAGAGAAACATCATACGAAGCACACACAGCATTCTTATTATCACCTCTGGTTCCTATTTTTTCTATAATATTTTGCCTTGAAAGCAGTTCTTCCCGTCTCCTTTGAAAATATTCAACAGGTTTGTTAGTATGCTCCTTATGCTTAGTTTCAAAATGCCGGCGAAGTTTGGCTGGCTTCATACTTTCAGTTAACAATATTTCATAACAGAGAACACATTGTGGTTTCAGTTCACCTTCACTGCCTCTACATATAAATCCAAAGGATATGTATTCATCACAGTATTTACGGTTTTTGCGTTTCGACTGATGAGTCAGTGTTTTCCCTCGAGCTTGTCGCACATTCACCTTCTATGTCACTACTGTCTCGTTTTCACATGCTTCCGGTTTTTAACCACCGATCCATCATACGATCAGATATTTACAATAAATAGTCACTGATGTAGTTAATACAACTAAATATTAAGGTTCGAGAATCAAACAAAGACGCACTGACTACAGATTGCTCAAGTTGCATTAACGTTTGGATGCAACTGTCGGTTCAAACGTGAAGACGGTGAAGGAAGAGCGAGGTTGTAGCAATCAGTGTTCAGAACTTCAGCTCAGACTGAGCTCGCACGCCACGGTCCGACTGTACGTGTTCAACACATGACAGGTTGGTAATCTCACACGTATAAATGCTTCGGTCTTACCGTAATGTGATTGCCTGACATCTGACATGTCACTTTCATGTACAGTGTTAAATGCATAAAAAAACTAAAGAGAGAAAGAAAAGAAAAATAAATAAATTATATAATCAGGAAACGTTTATTTTTAATATTGCCATAATTATGAGAGCATGGGTACGTTACGTTGCCTTTGTATAACTGCATTATTATTTTTTTCTTTTAATATGCTTATTCACTTATATATACATACATACATACATACATACATACATACATACATACATACATACATACATACATACATACATACATACATACATACATACATACATACATACATACATACATACATACATACATACATACATACATACATACATACATACATACATACATACATACATACATACATACATACATACATACATACATACATACATACATACATACATACATACATACATACATACATACATACATACATACATACATACATACATACATACATACATACATACATACATACATACATACATACATACATACATACATACATACATACATACATACATACATACATACATACATACATACATACATACATACATACATACATACATACATACATACATACATACATACATACATACATACATACATACATATATATATATATATATATATATATATATATATATATATATATATATATATATATATATATATATATATATATGTGTGTGTGTGTGTGTGTGAATTTCAATTTAGTTAACAGACCCCCAGTACTGCCTTTGCGGACCACCAGGGGTCCGCGGACCACAGATTGGGAACCACTGCCTTAGACCTTTGAATCTGAGCAGTACGGTGATTCCTAGCAATAATAAAAGCAGAGCGAGTTAAATCGGAAGGAGAGGCTTGGTAAGATTGGTGAGCCCGATTCCTGGCCTAGATAACCATGGAGCAGGCACGGTCAAGCCAAGGATTAGGGGTAGAGAAAGTTTTTGTAGAAGAGGGGATGTGCGCCTCCATTCCTGAGGTCATAATCTCGGCAACTTTTAGAGCTACCTGATCAGGGTTGCGGGACCGAAAGCAGTAGTCATCCCATGGGAAGTCAAAGAGGAAGCTATGCAAATTATCATGTTGGGTACGCTCAAAGTGCCAAAGGCGGCGCTGAGTAGGAGGGATTGGTGGAGAGGGAGTGAAAATGGAAGAGATTGAGATCAGGGAGTGGTCAGATTTCCAAGAGAGGAAAGCACAGAATAAGAGTAGTTTGAAGGGTTAGAAGCAAGAAAAAGGTCAAAAATGCTTGCATCATGTTCGTGACAAACAGGAACAGGAGTAGGATGTTTGATAAATTGCTCCAGATTGTGAGAGATAGTGAAAGCAAGGGCCTCACTTCCTCCCACATCAGTGTGAGAAGAATTAAGCCACTCACTGTGGTGTACATTGAAGTCTTCAATGTAGAGAACTTCGGCATGTGGATGAGAAGAGAGCAAGGACTCATGGCATGAGGACAGATATTTAAAGACACAAACTCAGTGCAGTTTGGAGAACAGTAGCAGAAGCAAAGGAAAATAGTGGTAGTGGAGAGATAGATTTTAAGCCAGAGAACATCAAAGTTAGGAGATTCAAGGTCCATGAGACTCGCAATAGGAGTGTTAGTGTTGTAGTAGGCACAGACCCCACCTTTTAAATGAAAACGAGTATACAGTTTATTGTGAGAGATTTGAAATGGGTCAGTGGATGCATGCATAGACAGCTGGGTTTCAGACAGGAGGAGGAGGTTAGGGAGGAAAGTACCCAAGTGCTATTCCACATATGAAAGATTAGAGTTCAGCCTACGAATGTTAGAATAGTGAAGAGTGAAAGAAGCAGATCTATTGGGAGGTGCAAGGTTAAGAACAGAACCATTACTACCACCAGGCGTGTCTGCCCTCAAGCCAATAGTGGAGTCAACACGAACCCCGGAGATTCTTCGCACCCCTCTATGCCGGGTACTGGGGGCCATTAGGTGTGGACCTTCCATATATCGTAACAAATATGTGGGAAAAAGAGAGAAAAAGAGACAGATGTGGGGAGTGTTGTGACAAGTCAAATGTAATGGAATAGCAAGAGATGTATAATGAATATGCCAGAATATTCAGTGTAGATGTAGGCATGAGGAAAAGAACCGTCCTGAAGGAAGACTCAACTCAACTGTCTGGACCAGTCCTAGCTAAATCCTAATACCTTCAGTCGTAGTCTTTCAACGGGCAGCTGGTGCTCTCACACCTGTCATGCATTTACAAAGGTGCAAACTTCAGATTCCTCAAAACTTTTTATGTACTGGCCATTTGAATTGGCTCCTATCAGACCTGCAGTGGATCAAGACTGAGTTTATCCAGAACAATGCCATGACAGTTATGCTGGCTAGAAGCTAGCCTTCTCTCTTTAACAAACATGTCTCAACTGCACATGGTCTCCATCGTAGCAAAAACCACCACTTCACAACGTCCCTGCATTACCAGTAAGAACTTCAAGCTAGCACTCAACCTTCATCCTGACCTTCCCAGGGGGACCTAGGTGGCTAAGGCCAGGACCGAGCTTCTACCCTTAGGCATTGTGTATGACATCCAAACTAAAACCTGCACACTCCGCACCCTGACTACAGATGTTCTCCACCATGGAATGACCACCCGCTTGACATGAAGATTGAACTCTCAAACAGCCCAAAGAACTCAGTCAACCTGTCTGTCCTCAAGTGCACATACAGTGACAAGATCCAAAACTGAAGCAGACCCAACTCCCTGATTGCCTACACCAAGGACTTACTTAATTAAAAAACTAAAGCCTCAGCCACTGCTTTCATCACAGAAGGACTGGAGGAGTCCTGGAGATGATCCAACTGCTGCTTCTCACTCCAAACTGAATTGATTGTTATTGCCAAAGCCCTGAACCATATCACTCTCCAAGAAGCAGACCACACCCTCATTCTCACAGAGTCGAGGTGTGTCTTACAATCCATTCAGAAGATAGAAGATGCCCTTCATAGACACTGTTAGAATCATTACCACGATGCTCCACCTCTGCCACAGAGCCACGAACGTTGGCAAAACAATCATCTTTGCCTGGATCCCCAGCCACATCGGCATTACAGGACACGAAAAGGCCAACCAAGCAGCCAATCAAGCCACCTTCAAATGTTCAAATGTTCCTGCCTCCAAGTATCATTCATATCAACACCAAAGTCACCAAGAAACTCTACAGCCGACAGTTAGCACGACACAACCAGTGCACTGACTCTGGATCAGCTTTCACGTCTTAGTACAAAGCAGTTACCAGCAAATAAACCTCTCCAAGACTCCACAGAAGTCATGCAGTCAACATCTACAGACTGAGATTTAGGTACAAATGCACCCAGGAAATCTTATACTTCATCATCAAGGAGTGTACCTTCTACCTGGAACAAACACCACGACCTCTCCTCCATTATATCCTGGATAGCAAAGCCTTCACATAAGTAAGACGGAAGATTGAACCCCTAACAACTCCTAGCTATGACCGGATGCTCCTCAAGCAATGAGCAACATATTAAGACAAGCTATGAATCACATGGATATTCTGCTAAGCACATTTAGCCAGTACCCACCACCAAAAAAATTAAGTGCATAAAATTCTAGTTTGATACAGCATGAGCCCCAGCAACATCATGGTATGGCCACATGAAAAGCACAGCTAAACATGAGACAGCCTTATCTTATAGTAATATATTCTTCAGAACTTTCTCAATTTATGACCTTTATTTTACTTTATGCTTTTTTATTAATAATTTTTCCACATTTTTCTCTTTAAATATTAATCATTTCATCCATTTATTTTTTTTCTTTTTTATATACATATTTGGTTTTTTTTTTATCTTTTCCACATTCCTTACCCTTTAGCAAAGGGTAAGGATGTGTATTTTGCATTTTTGGATCTGGAGAAAGCATATGATAGAGTTGATAGAGAGGCTATGTGGAATGTTTTGAGATTATATGGAATTAATGGTATATTGTTGCATGCAGTGAAGAGTTTGTATGAGGGTAGTAGAGCTTGTGTTAGGGTAGGGAATGAAGTGAGTGAGTGGTTTCCAGTGAGTGTAGGACTGAGACAGGGATGTGTGATGTCACCATGGCAGTTCAATTTGTATATTGATGGAGTTGTAAGAGAGGTGAATGAGCGAGTGCGTGGTCGAGGTTTGAGAATGGTAGATGGGGATGATAACGAGTGGGAGCTGAATCAGTTGCTGTTTGCAGATGATACTGTGGTGGTGGCAGATTCAGAGGAAAAGCTGTGTCAGTTAGTGTCAGAATTTGGAATGGTGTGTGAGAGAAGGAAGCTGCGAGTGAATGTGGGAAAGAGTAAGGTTATGAGGTGTACAAGAAATGAGGATGGCGCTGGATTGAATGTTATGTTGAATGGAGAGACACTTGAGGAGGTTAATCAGTTTAAGTATTTAGGCTCGGTTATAGCTGCAAATGGTGGAGTGGAAGCAGATGTGTGTCACAAAGTGAATGAAGGATGTAAAGTGTTGGGTGCATTGAAAGGAGTGATGAAGAATAGAGGGTTGGAAATGAATGTTAAGAAAGTTTTGCATGAGAAAGTGGTTGTGCCAACTGTGATGTATTGATCAGAGTTATGGGGTATGAAAGTAAGTGAGAGACGGAAACTAAATGTGTTTGAGATGAAATGCCTGAGGAGTATGATTGGTGTATCTCGATTGGATAGGGTTAGGAATGAAGTGGTGAGAGCAAGAACGGGTGTGAGGAGAGAAATTGCAGCCAGAGTAGATATGAATGTTCTGAGATGGTTTGGCCATGTGGAAAGGATGGATGATGAAAGGCTGCTGAAAAAGGTGATGAATGCGAGAGTTGATGGGAGAAATGCTAGAGGGAGGCCTAGGTTTGGATGGATGGATGGAGTAAGGAGAGCCCTGAATGATAGGAGGATGGATGTGAGGGAAGCAAGCGAGCGTGCTAGGAATAGGAATGAGTGGCGAGCAACTGTGACGCGGCTCTGATGGGCATCTGCTGTTACCACGGGGCTGCATCTTACAGAGATAGCCCTGTGGT
>JAXCGZ010020906.1:40000-42500 GCA_037179515.1 Halocaridina rubra | reverse complement strand
TTCTGAATGGAGAAGAGTTAGTAGTGGAGTTCCACAGGGTTCAGTTTTAGGGCCACTTTTGTTCCTTGTATATGTAAATGACCTACCAGAGTCTTTAAATTCATTCATGAATATGTTTGCATATAATGCAAAGATTGTCAAGAAAGTAGGAAACGAGAACAATGGTAGAGAACTTCAGGAAGATCTAAATAGTCTGCATGAGTGGTCAGAAATGTGGCTAATGAAATTCATTACTTCAAAATGTAAGGTAATGAAAATGGGTACAAGTGCAAGAAGGCCCAAGCTTGACTACTCGGTGGCTGGAGTACAACTTCAAGAGACAGAAAATGAGAGAGATCTAGGAGTAAACATACTGGCAGATTTGTCTCCAGAAATACATATAAATGGCATAGTAAGGGCAGCATATGCCTTCTTATCAAATGTATGGGTAGCCTTCAGGCACATGGAGAAGATAAAGTTCAGAAATATTTATGTAACCTATGAAAGGCCAAAACTTGAATATGCAGCCCCCTTTTGGAATCTGCACTTGAAGAAGCATATAGATAAGCTTGAAAAAGTTTAAAGACATGCCACGAAACTGGTGCCAGAAATACGTAGTCTCAGTTATGATGAGAGGCTGAGGGAATTAGACTTACCATCACTCGAAGCTAGAAGATTGAGGGGGATATGGTGACAGTCTTTAAATTCCTTCATGGTTATGATAGAGTGGATAGGGATCGATATTTTGATATGGCTGGCTCTAGAACGAGAGGTCATAATTTGAAGCTTCGTAAGAAAACTTCTTTGCAGGATGTAAAGAAATACTTTTTCAGTGTAAGAGTACTTAATAACTGGAATTCGCTAAGCGAGGAGGTAGTTAATGCTATTTCAATCCATAGTTTTAAGGACAGGTATGATAAGTATCACTAAGTACAAAATGGAACCGATCAGGAGACGGGTAGATACGAGCTTTGGGCTCTTTCCCATCAACACAATTAGGTAATCACAATTAGGTAATCACATATTTTCTGTCTGGAGTGTGTTAGGATAAAATTTTATATCAGTATCTCCAAGAAATAAAATATAAAGCCTTAGCAGTCACTTATCTCATTTTCCATTTTCAATATAAGGAATCGGTGTCTATTATATAAATCAATGCCTTCTTACTCATCTAAGCATTCCATACCCATTCGTTTCTACTCATCTTCAAGTTCATAAATTACAGCAAAACTCATCTACAATTCAGAAAACATGAATATCAAGCTTCATCCTTTTATAACATGTCCATTTCCAAGTTCTTTCCAACAAAATAGTGTACAATTCAAGAAAACAACTTTTCAAGTGGCGTCCGATTTTATTATTTATCATTAATTCCTGTACACTCGTGAAGAAATCCATAGGGGATACTAAGAGTCGTAGAGGCTATAGCAGTGAGCATTTATGTGCATCACATGCTAATACTAAAAAACATTGGCACACCATGTATAAAGGAGCACATTATCACGAAGTGGCGTCAGTGCTGGGTCGAGGGTAGGTTCTTGTGTAAGTGTTCTAGTTCCCTTGAGGCCACTAAGACGATCCACACCATCCTATAAAGCCAATGTTATGGGCGCCTCTTGTAATCGTAAAATATCAAAGTAAACACCCTTCCGGATATGATGGGAGAGAGAGAGAGAGAGAGAGAGAGAGAGAGAGAGAGAGAGAGAGAGAGAGAGAGAGAGAGAGAGAGAGAGAGAGAGATTGGCCACACACACACTCTCTCTCTCTCTCTCTCTCTATCTATCTATCTATCTATTTATCTATCTATCTATTTATCTATCTATCTATCTATCTATCTATCTATCTATCTATCTATCTATCTATCTATCTTTGGAAATATCATTTTGGTGCATCCATCATTCACAATTGTAATCATCATCATCATCATCATTAATAGTAGTAGTAGTAGTAGTAGTAGTAGTAGTAGTAGTAGTAGTAGTAGTAGTAGTAGTAGTAGTAGTAGTAGTAGTAGTACTTCATCTAGTTTTATCTGCGTTACCCTATAAACAATACTCCTCCGTTACACACGTTATGTCATGTACACACACTCAAACAAAAAGTCATTTTAGATAAGCCATCCATAAAGATGCCGGAGATAGAAAATGCTCTCATGGAGAGAGGTTAGAAAGAGGGAAACGGAAATTTCCAATTCAACACAAATAAACAAATTCAGTTTACTTTTCCCAGTTTCCCATTCCAACGTCTCGAATATTTACCAAAGGTTTATGGTAAAAGCTTAGGAGCGAGTACCGTTCTACCTCTGCTGGCTGGGGCAAATAGTCTTCCGGTCGGTCATGCATGTAAGGAAGTAACACTTATTTTTATGTACACTATACTGTTGTGAGAATACTTGCTATAGAACAATTTTTTTTTTTTTTTTGGAGAGGACTATCTGGTCATTATCAACCCTACTTCGACTTGCTCGATTTCTAGTTTATCCTTTTTTTTTTTTTGTTTTTTTTGTTGGGAAGCACAGTAGCTG
>JAXCGZ010020906.1:27500-30000 GCA_037179515.1 Halocaridina rubra | reverse complement strand
TGGAGCAGAAACTTGAATTCGGACTCAAATTCGCAGCAAAAAGCCCTGGAGGCAAAGCAAGCATATACACACACACACACACACAGAGAGAGAGAGAGAGAGAGAGAGAGAGAGAGAGAGGAGAGAGAGAGAGAGAGAGAGAGAGAGAGGAGAGAGAGAGAGAGAGAGAGAGAGAGAGAGAGAGAGAGAGAGTCTCCAAAGAAAAAGAAACTGTCGAGTCATGGAATTTTTATCAGTCCTCCTGAAGAGGTATGCAGAAGTCTCTCATAAAAAATTTGAGGACAAGAATCGTGTTGCTAGTTTAATGTCACATAAATCCAACAAAATTTATAAATTCAAATTTATACAATAGTCAAGTTAATTCTAAATTGTAGAAACAATATTTCAGAAATTGGACTAATGTTATTATAACATTTTAAGCGGCTATGCAACATTACAGCATGAGAGGTAAGTCTGCTAAAGGGACCTAATGGTAAGGTATCTAAATATGGTAATTCTTCAGAAATGTTAGTAACAACACCACCTCAAGGAAAAAATTGTGATAAAAAGTCCCCATGTAAAAAAAAAAAAATCTGAAGAATATGTTATGTATTTTTATACTAACACACACACACACACACACACACACACACACACACACACACACACACACACACACACACACACACACACACACACACACACACACACACATATATATATATATATATATATATATATATATATATATATATATATATATATATATATATATATATATATATATATATATATATATATATATATATAAAATTGGTGGAAGCAAAGGAAACGAAACCTTGCCAATACCTTTCACTCTATAGATG
Organism: Halocaridina rubra; assembly: GCA_037179515.1. NCBI lineage: Eukaryota > Metazoa > Arthropoda > Malacostraca > Decapoda > Atyidae > Halocaridina > Halocaridina rubra. The sequence goes on along the minus strand of JAXCGZ010020906.1, from coordinate 29,155 downwards.
GAGTACAATGAAGTCATAGATCTTAGAATGATGGCTTAGTTATTTCTTCGTAGTAACGTCTGTTTATTTATTCATCACATTTTCCTATTTGTGAGCACACACACGCACACACACACAGATAAACATATTCTTACCAATTTCAAGGATACATTTACTACACTTAACGCCAGAATTGTTTGATTATTACTTCAGTCTTTTAAAGACAAATATGTTTTGTAATCCACATATACAACTCATTGAACAAATTTCAGTCATTCATACTTCGCAAGTAAATTATCAAAGACAAACTTATTCTGCGTACTATGGAGATTACAAATAAATAAAAAGCCTGGCATTAAGTCTATTAATTTCCAATAATTGCCAATAAATATCCGATGTATATTCAAAATCCTAAGAAATTTCCCACTAAGACTGTTTGAGGTTAGTCTTGAATGCCAGTGGCCCAATCTACACTTGAGAACCAGCAAAATAAAATAGAAATTTAATTCACAATTAAAATGACATAGTCCGTACATGAAAACTACATCATTTAGATTAGAACTGTTGGAAAGACGAAAAAAAATGATAGCCTGAGTTCTTTTACCGATTTATATGTAACTATTAATCCCCATTTCGGGATGGACACAGATGGATAGAGCTTGGGGAATAAAGGTTGGATGTCTTTCTTGTAGCCCTCTCGTGGGCTCGAATGTGGGTCCATCACCTCCCGAATCAAGCACTCTACCGGTTACGCTATGGTGGTCCCCATAGAGGTGATAATACAACAGCCTTGCATGGTCATTATTAAGGCCATTAATGCGGTCTGCTGCCTTATTATCAGAGCCTACAATTCCAAGCTATAAGTATTGTCAATAAAATACTGCTCTGTTTACGTATTGAATTTTAATGGAATCTACTTACACCTTTCGTGAAATTATCTATTTCTCCTTCTGTATACTAGGATAGCAATCCCCTCTTATAATTGGGATGGCAGACACACGCACGCTTTCATCATTGTTTTACTCAACGCTAATGTATCCAGCTATTTTCTCACTAATATGCTACCAAGCCCTCTCTTACAAATTGCACTCCTCTCACAACTGTATACATTCGTAGATCCAATAACTACAATTCTGTTTGGATTTTTCACCAGAACCTTGCCTCGACTTTTTGCGGGAGGAAATACGAAGGAAAGGTGTCTGTCCCCTCTCTCCGTCCTTTTCAGTCGACTTTTACAACATGCAAAGACACACGGAGGTGGAAGTCTTACAACCAACTCTAGCGAAAAGAGAGAAGAAAAGTAAAGCAAGAAAATGAAACACGCACAAACACACACATCTATAATTTCTGCCTTGAACCCCATACATCTACTGGTGTGTAATGAGCTTGCAGAGTTGAAATGGCAACCAGAAAATATAGTCCACACCCCATTCCTTATCCTTTAGTATCTATTGCGATAAGTAGCTACACGACGGTGGCTGAACTCATAACCTTAATAGTGCATCCTTGGATGCACTATCTTTTCAACTTAAGAAAATTTCTTCATTTACAGGTTTGACCGTAGTAACATACAAGATTTTAACTTTAACATTTATGTCCCCTTGATATCCCATATATAATCAAAACCTCTCCTACCCCTATATCATTTCTCATGTACGAGGCCAAGGAGTGTTTAT
>JAXCGZ010020906.1:5000-15000 GCA_037179515.1 Halocaridina rubra | reverse complement strand
GGAAGGCAGCTCCTAAATACGTTGTCAACAAATCTAAATGCACTTTAATGTACTCTCTTTCCACTTCCCTTCAATATATCAAAATGACTAGTATCTAAAACTAAATGTTACAATAATAATAATAATAATAATAATAATAATAATAATAATAATAATAATAATAATAATAATAATAATAATAATAATATTATTATAATTATTATTATTATTATTATTATTATTAATAAGAATAATAATATCCTTTCCTAAAACGACAAGTGAACCAAAATAAAAAGGTAAAATGTGTTATTACTTTTCCATGTAACCTAGTCATTAGGACTAAGATAATCAGTCAACTTAGCATACCCGAAGTTATCAAAAATATATTCTGTAACATTCATTTTTGACACGAATAAACAAAACAAACAATTTACAGCAACAAATTGGAACGACCGAGGAACAAGCAAGCAATCAACGATGACCCATATATAGTTGCACAAAAGATTGGTTGCACAAATACGAGTATTTCAGAAGATGTTCTTTTGGAAGAATTTCAGGTTTGACAATATTTCTCTATGTGTGTGTGTGTGTGTGTGTGTGTGTGTGTGTGTGTGTGTGTGTGTGTGTGTGTGTGTGTGTGTGTGTGTGTGAAGAATGCTTCATCATCGGAAGCATTTCTCTTCTTGACAACAGATAAAAACTTGTGCCGTCGCCTTTCCTATCGATGACATACAGGAAAGAAATTAAGGCTAGGCCTGGAATCGTCTTGATTCTTATATTTTTAAACCTAAAAATACCCCCCTTAGGCTGCGTCCTGACAATATCTATATAAATATAATCGTATTTTAATAATAACTCTTCAGTGTGCACTACTATGCAGCCCGCTTCAATTGTATATAAACTTACCATCTTTCTCAAGAAGGTTCGTCTTCTAGAAGTCTTCAATACGTCTTCACCAAGTCTTCACTGAGGTCTCCTAAATGTACTTCGTCTTCCTCCGCCTTGCCGCCAACTCGCACAAACTATTAAACCTATTTTGAAGTCACAGCGGCTGGTACACAAATGACTCCATCACTCTCTTCTCCATGATAAAAAAAAAATGCTTTAGGGAGATTAAATACGGTAAACCTCAATTAGGAATACACTGCATTAACTGACATTTCTCCGATAAAATTTCTCTATATACCACCGTTTTAGGAGTGCAATAGTTATACAATAAGTCTAACTTTTCAACGTGAAATAACCTATCCATTCTGGTAAAACTCCCCCATACTATATAATTTACCATAAGTACTCGAATACCTTATATAAGTAAAACCCGTTGAAGAATTAATAATAAGAAGTCCTGTATTATTGGAGAATTCTGCTTTCTGTTGACAACTGTGAAAATGCGTATGCATACAACAATAACAACGATAATAATAATAATAATAATAATAATAATAATAATAATAATAATAATAATAATAATAATAATAATAATAATTATACCTGACTGCAGAAATCAGTATGGATAATAATTGAGCTGTGTCAGGTTAATTAGGAGATCAATAATAATTAAGGAGCACCTAAAACGGAACATTTATCATGTTTAAGAAAATAAAATGGTTATTAGAAATCTTAATTACTTATATACATGAAAGTACTTTCATATCCTTGATTAGGGTAGGTTAGAATACGGATCCCTTTGTGGATTGGGTACAAATACTAAGGTTGATTCAATAATAATAATAATAATAATAATAATAATAATAATAATAATAATAATAAAAATAATAATAATAATACCAATAATAATAATAATAATAATAATAATAGTAATAATTACTATTATCATTATTAATTATTTTTATTATTATTATTATTATTATTATTATTATTATTATTATTATTATTATTATTATTATTATTATTATAACTCAACTTCTCATTAATATAAACGAATATTACATTTAAAAAATACTTTAGCTGACCATCTCATCCGCGTTCGAGATTGTGGGATAGGACTTACCGAGGGTCGTACTGTTAAATCGATCTTTTGGTGATAAGATGGGTGGGTCAAGTAAAGACAATCCAACGCCTGAATTGCCGCTTTCATTCGGGCCCGTTCAGCGAGTATGCCATGCAAAGTAAACTTCATACAACATATTTACAAGTTTGGTATTCTTTAGGCAATAATGAATTTGTTTAAAGTAAAAACTATCCCACCTGTATTTCTATTAATGATCTGACACGGGACTATCAAAGAAAAAAATGCAGTCATCGGGCCCAGATCCTATGAATACAAGAAACAAAGTATTAAGATACGGATGTTGGGAGTGTTGTGATTTGTCAGAAGTGAAGGGATAGTATGCGATGCGTAAAGAATACGCAAAAATATTCGGTGTAGTTGTATTCACAGGAAAGGAGCAGTAACTGAAGGACGACTCAACATCCAGCTTGGCCAATCCTATGTACTTCCAATGCTTTAAATTGTATTTAAGATTAATGCATTTTAACAGTCATCGTCTGTATTTCTATAACTACTGTAAGTGACCTCTAACACAGATTACACCATGTAGGTGTTGCGTGTCATACGTAAACAATTAACAATTGTAGCGTTTTAGTTATAACTTCACTTACAGCATTCACTTTTTTTTTCAAATAATAGGTAAGCTCTTATGTTAAGCCAACTACTACTAAATAATAAACGTAATATCAAAGCAAAACTCGTTCCCTGACTGAGGCAAACTAACCTAACCCTAACATTAAATCGATAAAGTTAATACACCTGGTAAAGCTCAATGAAAAATGATAAAGCCAATCATCAGCTCGTTTGGATGTGAAAGTAAATCTTTACCATGTAGTATGCAAGTGGTGAAAATATATGTTAAGAAAGAGAAAACCACCAGTATCTTATTAATGGGAAAATTATCAGTGGAATATTCCCCCGGCTCGCTCTATCTGGACAAACTGCATAAACATTTAGTATATAAATACATTCATTGAGTGGGCAAATACACACAGTCGATATGCATACTGCCAGTCACTTGATTAAAAAAAAAATAGTAATTCACCACACTAAAACATTTCCCAAATTGAACCTCATGAAAGAATGAATAGCCTACGGTAAACATTCACAAATGGTTGAGGCTGTAATTTTTTGCATAGCATAGGCATAAACCATAGCAATGAAAAACTAATAACCTTACTGGTAAAAGGAATAAACGAAATGAGATATATGTACTCTGATCATGGTGTTGGTTTTCATTGTGCAAAGACTAATAATCGTGACGGATACAAATCAAAAACAAAAATTCCTTCTAACATTCAGTATCCACCTACCTCGAACCTTTGCTTGATTTAAAAAAGAAACAAAGATATTTATTATCACTAACCTTGACCATAGACTTGCCATCATTAGTTCCAATAGGCCTTTTGCACCTAATCTCATCATAAGTAGGTTGAAGTTGCCCTATCAGACGTTTTCCTTATATGACTGCAATTGTCTCTGCCTATTCATTTCAGAAGGAGACGAATGGCCTTATTAATACTAATTATAACCTAACCTACGAACATCATTAGTTAAAAATAAGTAATCATTATGTATAGAACCTTAATTGTCACTTTTCCTCACCAGTAATTAAATTTGATGGTTAATGTTCAATTTCAATCTTCAACTAGGAAAAAATCTAAAAATATATATATATATATATATATATATATATATATATATATATATATATATATATATATATATATATATATATATATATATATATATATATATATATATATATATATATATATATATATATATATATATATATATATATATATATATATATATATATATATATATATATATATATATATATATATATATATATATATATATATATATATATATATATATATATATATATATATATATATGTATATATATATATATATATATATATATATATATATATATATATATATATATATATAAAAGTTTGGTTAGGTTAATTCCATCCAATAAAGAAGAGTTGACAACTGATTTTTTTTTTTTAATTTCTTGATGTTTTGTATTTGCATTCACTACGTTGGGTGGAGAAATAAACATTTTCCAATATGAGAGTTATTTCTATTTTCTATACACTCCAAAATTAATCAAAGAAATTTTTAAAACGTAGTTAAGCTTACCGTCACCAAGTTCAGTTTCAAGAATAAATCGTATACCTCGGAAAAATACTTAATTCCCGGCACAACACTTACTGATGCACTTGAGAGAGAGAGAGAGAGAGAGAGAGAGAGAGAGAGAGGCTGTTGTCTTACGTGTTATGAAAACCTCTGAATGTCTTGACAAGGCAAAGACCCCGTGCCCAACATGTTAGGTCTTTTGTAGTTACCTCTTTACCAAATTAATTATAATTATTTTATCGCCATATCACCTGAATTTTAAAAATACTTATTACTAGAGTAGATTATTTTGTAATATGATAATACTGGAAGTGGCAATACTTTAAATACATGTATGGAGAGAGTTGTTTGAGGAATAAATAAAAAAAAAGACTGTACATCTGGCAACGTTGCCTTTCAATAGAACAGATTAATCCGATTTCTTTAAATGATAACGCTGATTATACTAAAATGTCAGAAATTTGCATTATATTTTCTTATATTTTTTCATTGTATTTTCAATAAATTTTGCTATGATAATTAACTCTCAGAAGTATACGTTGACTTGTGGGTGATATTTTTCTATATTATAATGTACTTTTATTTTTTGAAATCATTGTTATTTTACAGTGACAAATCGCTTTTCTCGCACCAATATAGTTGCTATTATTGATAATCGTGTTTGTTAATTTTCTTCGAAACTCCGTTAAAAATTTGTCACGTTACCCAGAGGAAGTCTCTAGATATTAAAGAAAAGGATATAAATTTAATTTATGGAAGTCTGAGTGGCAAGTTTTTGCTATGGTAACAGAAGTCTTTCCGAGTTGATAAATGTGAAAGCTCCGATGAGCTTCTTGTAAACGAGGAGGAATTTTAGTGGGTGGTAATGACTGTACACTTGGAAACATGTCGTATTTTATGTCATCTATAATTTTATATATATACTGTATGTATTGAACTTTGCATAATTGCTTATTGTGAATTGTTTACTACTAGTGCTACTTATGTTATTAAGAAAGAAAGCTTAATTGCTGAAGTGAAAACTAATGTAGTTGTCAATATATTCATGTGATGGAGAATATATGAAATTATGAACCTTTTTTTTTTTTAAGCAATGGGAATATGATTTCTGAATTTGCTATTCATAGAATGTAATTCTCTGATGTCGATATTGTTCATAAATCTTAACATAGCTTATTAGAGTAACTTATATATATATATATATATATATATATATATATATATATATATATATATATATATATATATATATATATATATATATTATATATATATATATATATATATATATATATATATATATATATATATATATATATATATATATATATATAAGTGATGCGATTGAAGTGCTAAAATAATGAGTTAAAGTGACAATCGAAAATGTTATACCATGCAGGATATTGTTACCCAGAAGGCGCCGAGATAGCTAAACAGGTCAGAACTTGTTCGTTTCCTTTGTCTATTTATTGCAATCATTCACACCTAAAATAAATACAAGTGATCTTGGATGTTCACTGAAAAGGTATTTCACTTATTTTAGGTATTTCAATTATTTATTGCAATTGCAGTCCCATTACTAAAGAAAAAATGAGATTTTTTTTATTACTTTAATTAGGTCTTTAGAAAATGGACGAACACCCATCAGCCTATTTAAAGTTGCTACTGTTTGTTTCACACTATAACCATACTAGGCTAAGCTAGCCACGCACGCTATCGCTTACTTTGTTTTTGTTAGGTTGTAAATATGACTGTCTATTGGGAGGGGGGGGGTTCGGATCTCAGTGGCAGAAGTGTCTCAGTCAAACATAAACTATGATTTAACAAGTTTTTTCTCCAGTCTCTTAAGAGATAATTAGTGGTTGATTTAAATGTTTCCCTGGTCCTCTGTTTTCACTAATACATTAAATTAATACCATTGAAAGCGTTCACCATATGTTGTAAATATAAAACTCAATAACAATGACAAAGGACTGAAGGTCCATGCCAATATATATATATATATATATATATATATATATATATATATATATATATATATATATATATATATATATATATATATGTGTGTGTGTGTGTGTGTGTGTGTGTGTGTGTGTGTGTGTGTGTGTGTGTGTGTGTGTGTGTGATTACCTAATTGTATTTCCGGGAAAGAGCCCAAAGCTCGTATCTTCCCGTCTCCTGATCGGTTCCATGTTGTACTTAGTGATACTTATCATACCTGTCCTTAAAACTATGGATTGAGATAGCATTAACTACCTCCTCGCTTAGCCAATTCCAATTATCAACTACTCTTACACTGAAAAAGTATTTCCTTACATCCTGCAAAGAAGTTTTCTTACGAAGCTTCAAACTATGACCTCTAGTTCTAGAGCCAGCCATATCAAAATATCGATCCCTATCCACTCTATCATAACCATGAAGGAATTTAAAGATTGTCACCATATCCCCCCTCAATCTTCTAGCTTCGAGTGATGGTAAGTCTAATTCCCTCAGCCTCTCATCATAACTGAGATTGCGTAATTCTGGCACCAGTTTCGTGGCATGTCTTTGAACTTTTTCAAGCTTAGCTATGTACTTTTTCAAGTGTGGATTCCAAACGGGGGCTGCATATTCGAGTTTTGGCCTCACATAGGTTACATAAATATTTATGAACATTTCCTTGTCCATGTGCCTGAAGGGTACCCTTACATTTGATAAGAATGCATATGCTGCCCTTACTATGCCATTTATATGTATTTCTGGAGACAAATCTGCCAGTATGTTCACTCCTAGATCTCTCTCAATTTCTGTCTCTTGAAGTTGTACTCCAACCACCGAGTAGTCAAGCTTGGGCCTTCTTGCACTTGTACCCATTCTCATTACCTTACATTTTGAAGTACTGAATTTCATTAGCCACTTTTCTGACCACTCATGCAGATTATTTACATCCTCCTGAAGTTCTCTACTATTGTTCTCGTTTTTTTACTTTCTTCACAATCTTTGCATCATCTGCAAACATATTCATGAATGAATTTACAGACTCTGGTAGGTCATTTACATTTACAAGGAACAAAAGTGGCCCTATAACTGAACCCTGTGGAACTCCACTACTAACTCTTTTCCATTCAGACACTGAGTGTCTTACTCTAACCCTCTGTTTCCTTCCTTCTAAGTAAGTTTTTATCCATTCCAAAACATTTCCACCTATTCTAGCCATTGATTGCAGCTTCCTAATAAGTCTCCCATATGGAACAGTGTCAAACGCTTTCTGGAAGTCTAGGAATATGCAATCTGTCCAGCCCTCTCTTTCCTGTAAGATTCGGCTTACCTCATCATAAAATTCTAATAAGTTTGTTACTGTTGATCTACCTTCTCTGAAGCCATGTTGCCTCACTGACAAAAAGTTGAAGGATTCCAAGTGAAGAGAGATATGTTCTCCATAACTTTGCAAACTATGCTGGTCAAGGAAACTGGTCTATAGTTCAGAGCCGTATCCCTCCTTCCCTTTTTGAAGATAGGTATCACATTTGCTTGTTTCCAGCATCTTGGAATCTCCCCTGACTCCAGTGACTTTTTAAATATGATACTTAGTGCCACTGATATTAAATTTGTGCATTTTTAAAACACATGAGGGGATATGTCATCAGGACCTGTAGCTTTATGAACATCTAAATCCATCAGCGCTTTGCATACCTCTGTGGCTGTAAGATTGATGTTCTCTAATACCGGCCCTTGAGCTTCTATCTCTGCAATATGAGGGGGTGGGGTATTTTCTACTCTAAATACTGACTGAAACTCCTTGTTCAATTCCTTACAGATCTCTTCATCCGTCTCAGTGATGCTTCCATCCGCTCTCTTTAGCCTTAAAACCTGTTCTTTTACCTTTAGTTTTCCTCTGATAAAGCTGTGGAAAAGCTTGGGATTTTCTTTAGCCTTCCTGGTGATGTCCCTCTCATAGTCTCTCTCTGCCTCTTTCCTTTTACTTAGGTAGTCATTTCTTGCTCTTTTGTAGGTTTGCCAGGCATTTATGTTTTTTCTCCTCCTATGCCTTTTCCAGCATTTGTCTCTCCACTCCTTAGCTCTTTTACACTCATTATCAAACCATTTCTCTCTAGCATGAATTACACCCACTTTGGTGACAGGTATGCAGCATAAATAAATATAAATAAACTTTATTTCCATTTTACAATGGGTATTCGTCAGCCATCTACTATCTTCCCATATTTCTCACAAAAGATGTCATATATTTCTTGTACAGATTTGTTGTAAAATAAGGTTCTCCAGTCAATAACTGCAAAAAGCTCTTTCATTTTGATGTAATCTCCTTTCGGATAGTTCCTCCTCATGTCCTCAGTGCCTCTACTCTCAGGCAGAATATCTTCAATGATATACTCCATCAACAACACACAGTGGTCACTCTTTCCAATTGTGTGTGCGTGCGTGCTCTGAAAATGGACAAAAATACAATCTGAAAGATTACAGAACTCCGTCGTATAATTTCTGCCTCGTATCTGACCTCTACTCAGATATATATATATATATATATATATATATATATATATATATATATATATATATATATATATATATATATATATATATATATATAACCTTTTTCTTTTCCTTCTTAATGTTTTCTCGTGCCCTGGCCTTTATCGATGAAGACAGTTTTTGTGCCTTTCCCGGTGTCACACACACAAACACACACACACACACACACACACGGGGAGATTCCAAGATGCTGGAAACAAGCAAATGTGATACCTATCTTCAAAAAGGGAAGGAGGGATACGGCTCTGAACTATAGACTAGTTTCCTTGACCAGCATAGTTTGCAAAGTTATGGAGAAACTACTAAGGAAACATATCTCTCTTCACTTGGAATCCTTCAACTTTTTGTCAGTGAGGCAACATAGCTTCAGAAAAGGTAGATCAACAGTAACAAACTTATTAGAATTTTATGATGAGGTAAGCCGAATCTTACAGGAAAGAGAGGGCTGGGCAGATTGCATATTCCTAGACTTCCAGAAAGCGTTTGATACTGTTCCACATGGGAGACTTATTAGGAAGCTGCAATCAATGGTTAGAATAGGTGGAAATGTTTTGGAATGGATAAAAACTTACTTAGAAGGAAGGGAACAGAGGGTTAGAGTAAGACACTCAGTGTCTGAATGGAGAAGAGTTAGTAGTGGAGTTCCACAGGGTTCAGTTTTAGGGCCACTTTTGTTCCTTGTATATGTAAATGACCTACCAGAGTCTGTAAATTCATTCATGAATATGATTGCAGATGATGCAAAGATTGTGAAGAAAGTAAAAAACGAGAACAATGGTAGAGAACTTCAGGAGGATGTAAATAATCTGCATGAGTGGTCAGAAAAGTGGCTAATGAAATTCAATACTTCAAAATGTAAGGTAATGAGAATGGGTACAAGTGCAAGAAGGCCCAAGCTTGACTACTCGGTGGCTGGAGTACAACTTCAAGAGACAGAAAATAAGAGAGATCTAGGAGTAAACATACTGGCAGATTTGTCTCCAGAAATACATATAAATGGCATAGTAAGGGCAGCATATGCATTCTTATCAAATGTAAGGGTAGCCTTCAGGCACATGGACAAGGAAATGTTCAGAAATATTTATGTAACATATGTGAGGCCAAAACTCGAATATGCAGCCCCCTTTTGGAATCCGCACTTGAAAAAGCACATAGCTAAGCTTGAAAAAGTTCAAAGACATGCCACGAAACTGGTGCCAGAAATACTCAATCTCAGTTATGATGAGAGGCTGAGGGAATTAGACTTACCATCACTCGAAGCTAGAAGAGTGAGGGGGGATATGGTGACAGTCTTTAAATTCCTTCATGGTTATGATAGAGTGGA
>JAXCGZ010020905.1:125000-127506 GCA_037179515.1 Halocaridina rubra | reverse complement strand
ATAGATAAAGAGAGCCCATCTCAGCAAGGTGGCCGCATGGCCAAGGTGCCACACCACACACACACACTATCCGAAAGGAGATTACATCAAAATGAATGAGCTTTTTGCAGTTATTGACTGGAGAACCTTATTTTACAACAAATCAGTACAAGAAATGTATGACATCTTTTGTGAGAAATATGGGAAGATAGTAGATTGCTGCATACCTGTCACCAAAGTAGGTGTAATTCATGCCAGAGAGAAATGGTTCGATAATGGGTGTAAAAGAGCTTAGGAGTGGAGAGACAAATGCTGGAAAAGGTATAGGAGGAGAAAAAACATAAATACCTGGCAAACCTACAAAAGAGCAAGAAATGACTACCTAAGTAAAAGGAGAGAGGCAGAGAGAGACTATGAGAGGGACATCACCAGGAAGACTAAAGAAAATCCCAAGCTTTTCCACAGCTTTATCAGAGGAAAACTGAAGGTAAAAGAACAGGTTTTAAGGCTAAAGAGAGCGGATGGAAGCATCACTGAGACGGACGAAGAGATCTGCAAAGAATTGAACAAGGAGTTTCAGTCAGTATTTACAGTAGAAAATACCCCACCCCCTCAGATTGCAGTGATAGAAGCTCAAGGGCCGGTATTAGAGAACATCAACGTTACAGCCACAGAGGTATGCAAAGCGCTGATGGATTTAGATGTTCATAAAGCTACAGGTCCTGATGACATATCCCCTCAGGTGCTTAAAAATGCGCAAACACAATATCAGTGGCACTAAGTATCATATTTTAGGAGTCACTGGAGTCGGGGGAGATTCCAAGATGCTGGAAACAAGCAAATGTGATACCTATCTTCAAAAAGGGAAGGAGGGATACGGCTCCGAACTATAGACCAGTTTCCTTGACCAGCATAGTTTGCAAAGTTATGGAGAAACTACTAAGGAAACATATCTCTCTTCACTTGGAATCCTTCAACTTTTTGTCAGTGAGGCAACATGGCTTCAGAGAAGGTAGATCAACAGTAACAAACTTATTAGAATTTTATGATGAGGTAAGCCAAATCTTACAGGAAAGAGAGGGCTGGGCAGATTGCATATTCCTAGACTTCCAGAAAGCGTTTGACACTGTTCCACATGGGAGACTTATTAGGAAGCTGCAATCAATGGCTAGAATAGGTGGAAATGTTTTGGAATGGATAAAAACTTACTTAGAAGGAAGGGAACAGAGGGTTAGAGTAAGACACTCAGTGTCTGAATGGAGAAGAGTTAGTAGTGGAGTTCCACAGGGTTCAGTTTTAGGGCCACTTTTGTTCCTTGTATATGTAAATGACCTACTAGAGTCTGTAAATTCATTCATGAATATGTTTGCAGATGATGCAAAGATTGTGAAGAAAGTAAAAAACGAGAACAATGGTAGAGAACTTCAGGAGGATCTAAATAATCTGCATGAGTGGTCAGAAAAGTGGCTAATGAAATTCAATACTTCAAAATGTAAGGTAATGAGAATGGGTACAAGTGCAAGAAGGCCCAAGCTTGACTACTCGGTGGCTGGAGTACAACTTCAAGAGACAGAAAATGAGAGAGATCTAGGAGTAAACATACTGGCAGATTTGTCTCCAGAAATACATATAAATGGCATAGTAAGGGCAGCATATGCATTCTTATCAAATGTAAGGGTAGCCTTCAGGCACATGGACAAGGAAATGTTCAGAAATATTTATGTAACCTATGTGAGGCCAAAACTCGAATATGCAGCCCCCTTTTGGAATCCGCACTTGAAAAAGCACATAGCTAAGCTTGAAAAAGTTCAAAGACATGCCACGACACTGGTGCCAGAAATACGCAATCTCAGTTATGATGAGAGGCTGAGGGAATTAGACTTACCATCACTGGAAGCTAGAAGAGTGAGGGGGGATATGGTGACAGTCTTTAAATTCCTTCATGGTTATGATAGAGTGGATAGGGATGGATATTTTGATATGGCTGGCTCTAGAACTAGAGGTCATAGTTTGAAGCTTCGTAAGAAAACTTCTTTGCAGGATGTAAGGAAATACTTTTTCAGTGTAAGAGTAGTTGATAATTGGAATTGGCTAAGCGAGGAGGTAGTTAATGCTATCTCAATCCATAGTTTTAAGGACAGGTATGATAAGTATCACTAAGTCTAAAATTGAACCGATCAGGAGACGGGAAGATACGAGCTTTGGGCTCTTTTCCGTAAACACAATTAGGTAATCACAATTAGGTAATCGCACACACACACACACACATACACATAATTCCTTTGCTATCTCAATCCATAGTTTTAAGGACAGGTATGATAAGTATCACTAAGTATAAAATGGAACCGATCAGGAGACGGGAAGATACGAGCTTTAGGCTCTTTCCCGTAAACACAATTAGGTAATCACAATTAGGTACACACACACACATCCTTTCTAGCCAAATGTAAGGGTGGCCTTCTGACACATGGACAAGGAAATGTTCAGATATACTTATGAAAATTACGTGAGGTAAAAGCTAAAATAT
>JAXCGZ010020905.1:102500-120000 GCA_037179515.1 Halocaridina rubra | reverse complement strand
ATGATGAGGTGTGTGTGTGTGTGTGTGTGTGTGTGTGTGTGTGTGTGTGTGTGTGTGTGTGTGTGTGTGTGTGTGTGTGTGTGTGTGTGTGTGTGTGTGTGTGTGTGTGTGTGTGTGTGTGTGTGTGTGTGTGTGTGTGTGTGTGTGTGTGTGTGTGAAGTTTCTCCCATGAATTATACAAAAAAGCAAACAATTTACATAATTATCATATTCATATAATATAATCACAACTTATATCTTTCTCCAGTGCAGCCCAAGAGTTCGGAAGGAACAAGCATGCAACTATATTTTTGCAACTTTTGTTGTCATTTACGTCTTCTCAAGAGATGTGAACTGTTCAGTGTGTGCAGAATATACATTAGTGCTGTTCATATGTATCACTGAACTCATTAAAAGATTTTTTTATTATTATTAAAATTGCGCCCGTCTCAATTTAGAGGCGAAAATTTTATTTTTTTCGGAAAATATATACCAACTTAGCCTATCCTAACCTAACCAAAAATAGTCAGGTACAGCAGTTTTCAAGGTCACACTCATTCTAGAATATCAAAACTCCTAGGAAAAATGTCGTAAATTACTATATTTTATGTTAGGTTAGGTTTAGATATATTAGTTTGGCATATACTTTCATACTGTTTTCAAACTCATATTTATTCAAAATATCAGAAACCATACGAGAAAATATAATTTTCGCTTCCAAACAGAGACTTGAGCAATTGTAAAAATTTATCCATTATAATTATGGCTAATAAGGAATTAAGGATAAATCCTTGTGTTAACTGATCTGAATATGCAACATGACCAAATTTGAAAAGTCAAGCATCCTGCAATGTAATTATTACCAGATACTATTTCCTGGAGGTGATGTGAACAAAATGTCTCTTCCTCTAAATGTCTTTTTTCGGTAGGAGATTAAATTTAAAGTTTAGGAGTGGTTCAAGTCTAAGGCCCGATTTCTTAAACAGTGTAAACCTAGGATACCATATTGTTAGTTAGCTAGACACACAAATGGATTTCATAAACGCAGCTGACGCGGTTCTGTGTATGGTTAGGATCCCGTACGGAATCCTAACCATACACAGAAACGCGTCAGCTGCGTTTATGAAATCCATTTGTGTGTCTAGCTAACTAACAATATGGTATCCTAGGCTTACACTGCTTAAGTAATCGGGCCTTAGTTTTAATTCCAAATTCAAATAGAGATGAAGGATATGTAAATTTGGGAAGGTGAAAAATTGTAAGGCATAGTGCCATAAAATTAGTTTTATTAGGTTATATAAGTTGGGTAATATATTAGTTGCTTTGGGTATGTTATAGATGGGTGAATTTGCGCTCCTAGACAGTTTTAATTATAGTTGGGGCGTAGATGAAACAATGATTCAACGTCTGAAATGAATAGCCAAACTTTCTAGAGATCACCACGTGACCAACATCCAGTATCAACTTAAACAAATTGCATTAGCACTTTTAAGAATGGCTTACTAACAATGCATTTTTTTTTCTGTTTTCTTAGGCGATGGTTTACCTTCATGAGAACCACTGCATGCATAGGGACATCAAAGGCCACAATATCCTCCTGACTGACCAAGGTGCCATTAAGCTGGTAGATTTTGGTGTTAGTTCCCATCTCTCATCGACTTGGGGAAGACGCAATACCTCTGTTGGTACTCCTTACTGGATGGCCCCAGAAGTACGTGTTTGTATTATTTTATGAAAATGAAGTGTAATCTTTACACCACATATAGTTCAGATATATTTCAGTATGCCAAGATATTTAGAACTACAGACATTATACGCATGATAGATAATATGCACTCTGAATAATAAAAAGTGTGGCTGAAACCTTATAATATAGTATTCAATAAATTTTTGACAGTAAAGTAATAAGTATGTTTCTGATCTAATAATTTTTTTTTTTTAATAAATAGAAAATAATGACAGTCCTCAGA
Organism: Halocaridina rubra; assembly: GCA_037179515.1. Classification (NCBI taxonomy): domain Eukaryota; kingdom Metazoa; phylum Arthropoda; class Malacostraca; order Decapoda; family Atyidae; genus Halocaridina; species Halocaridina rubra. The sequence continues at coordinate 118,051 of JAXCGZ010020905.1, read as the reverse complement.
GCTCTTTTCATGTTAGTTTAGAGAGAGCTGCGGTTTAATGACTTATTACTCTTCTTTGAAGTTTGAATATATATTCAAAGTAACGTAATATCCATTACCTTAAAACTTAATCCCCTTTATATTACATTCAGGTTATTGCTTGTGAGCAACAGTTGGATTACAGCTATGATGTTCGGTGTGATGTCTGGTCTCTTGGCATCACAGCCATTGAGCTTGCTGATGGTGAACCTCCTCTCTCAGAAATTCATCCAATGAGGGCATTGTTTCAGGTATGTTATGAATTTTTTTTTTCAATGTATCATATTCGTGATCTTTTTAAACACTTCTTTTTCTACCTTACCATTACATACTGTCTACTTGTATATTATTTACTCTTTGTTACTGATATAATTTATATATACTATGGGCACTTACACATAAGTATTAAGTATATTTCATTCTTAATATCACGTGACCAACTTATTTCCATTGCTGTAATGCCTAATCTCCAGTTATATCATTTTGCACAGCATATTATTATATGAAGCTCAGTTTTCTGTATACTGACTGCGCATTACCATATACTTTTTTTATGGATTAGATTCCAAGGAACCCCCCTCCAAGTCTCGATCGACCAGTTGAATGGTCTGTGGAATTTAATGACTTCGTATCTGAGTGTTTAGTCAAAGACTTTGAACAAAGGCCTGTAGCTAAGGAGCTCTTGCATCATCCTTTCATCAAAACTGTTCCCAACAATCCAGAAGAGGTAAGCATATATATGTATATATATATATATATATATATATATATATATATATATATATATATATATATATATATATATATATGTATGTATGTATGTATGTATGTATGTATGTATGTATGTATGTATGTATGTATGTATGTATGTATGTATGTATGTATGTATGTATGTATGTATGTATGTATGTATGTATGTATGTATGTATGTATGTATGTATGTATGTATGTATGTATGTATGTATGTATGTATGTATGTATGTATGTATGTATGTATGTATGTATGTATGTATGTATGTATGTATGTATGCATGCATGTATGTATGTGATTACCTAATTGTGATTACCTAATTGTGTTTACGGGAAAGAGCCCAAAGCTCGTATCTTCCCGTCTCCTGATCGGTTCCATTTTAGACTTAGTCATACTTATCATACCTGTCCTTAAAACTATGGATTGAGATAGCATTAACTACCTCCTCGCTTAGCGAATTCCAATTATCAACTACTCTTACACTGAAAAAGTATTTCCTTACATCCTGCAAAGAAGTTTTCTTACGAAGCTTCAAACTATGACCTCTAGTTCTAGAGCCAGCCATATCGAAATATCGATCCCTATCCACTCTATCATAACCATGAAGGAATTTAAAGACTGTCACCATATCCCCCCTTACTCTTCTAGCTTCGAGTGATGGTAAGTCTAATTTCCTCAGCCTCTCATCATAACTGAGATTGCGTATTTCTGGCACCAGTTTCGTGGCATGTCTTTGAACTTTTTCAAGCTTAGCTATGTGCTTTTTCAAGTGCGGATTCCAAAAGGGGGCTGCATATTCCAGTTTTGGCCTCACATAGGTTACATAAATATTTCTGAACATTTCCTTGTCCATGTGCCTGAAGGCTACCCTTACATTTGATAAGAATGCATATGCTGCCCTTACTATGCCATTTATATATATTTCTGGAGACAAATCTGCCAGTATGTTTACTCCTAGGTCTCTCTCATTTTCTGTCTCTTGAAGTTGTACTCCAGCCACCGAGTAGTCAAGCTTGGGCCTTCTTGCACTTGTACCCATTCTCATTACCTTACATTTTGTATGTATGTATGTATGTATGTATGTATGTATGTATGTATGTATGTATGTATGTATGTATGTATGTATGTATGTATGTATGTATGTATGTATGTATGTATGTATGTATGTATGTATGTATGTATGTATGTATGTATGTATGTATGTATGTATGTATGTATGTATGTATGCATGTATGCATGTATGCATGTATGTCTGCATGTATATATGTATGTATGTATGTATGTATCTATATATATATATATATATATATATATATATATATATATATATATATATATATATATATATATATATATATATATGAACCTAGACCACATAATTACTGTGCCAAGGCACTACCAACTACACCACAGAAGGTCTTAAAAGGGAAGCAAACCTTACAGCTATATCTGCTGTACTAGGAGTGAACGCATTCTATCTGAATGCCACTCTGTTCATATTACAGTTTCCCCAACCTCACTCGTGGCTTCGATTTCGCATGTAATTCAAATCTCGATCTCATTTGGGACCAACAATAATCAAATAAGCACATTACGGGGTAAAAATTATTCATATTTTCACATATGGTTATGTGTTTATTTGATTATTGTTGGTCCAAAATGAGATCGAGATCTGAATTAAATGCGAAAACAAAGCCGCGAGTGAGGTTGGGGGAAACTGTAATATAAGCAGAGTGGCATTCAGATAGAATGCGTTCAATCCCAGTAAAGCAGATATAGCTGTAAGGTTTGTTTCTCTTTTAAGACTTCTTTTTAAGTCTTCTTTTTAAGACTTTCCATGAGTGTAAAATAATTAATAACTATTACATATTATATCATGAGCTATAATGATTCATTTTACATATATATATATATATATATATATATATATATATATATATATATATATATATATATATATATATATATATATATATATATATATATATATATATATATATATATATATATATATATATATATATATATATATACATATATATATATATATATATATATATATATATATATATATATATATATATATATATATATATATATATATATATATATATATATACATGTAGAATGAATCATAAAGCTCATGATATAATATGTAATAGTTCTTAATTATTTTACACTCATGGAAAGTTAATAATATATTTTGGTTAAAAGTATGAAAGACTTTCATTTAACATGAACGTGACAGGACAGAATGTTGTGGATCAGTCTCTAATTAGTACTGGTAACTTCTCTTGCAGATAAGGCGTCATTTAATTATTCTCCAAGATGATCTTCGTAAGCGCAATCAGCTGGTTAAGAAGGAGCCAGAGACAACCATCAAAGGTGGTGCCCTGAAAGCAGATCGCAAAACCAAGAGGACCCCTATATGGATGGATGATCTGGCCTGTCTTGAAAAACTCTCTGAGGTCAGTACAGTCAAATATAAGAAGTTGAAGGCCTGAGCCAAACTATACTTAATTTGTTGATATAGGGGAACTTGTGTGCACCTTCATTCTGATATTATATATGTTTACGCTATTAATATTTTGTATATTCAATCCGACCTCCATCATTTGACATTTTGACTAGGATTTAAGTGACTGGATTAGGCCAGTTCCCTAGCTTATATGATTAATTTATGATAATTTTCATAATTATATCAGGCTTGCATATGTGATCAAGTAAAGTATATTACTTGTTGAGAACTGGATACTTATGACCTCATCACATTTCAAATTTTGGAAAGTCGTTTCCATAATTTACACTGTTCATCGAATGTAATTACACTCTAAGCCAGTCTCCACAAACACATCCATACCCAGTTAACTCACCATACCATCCAGTTACTCAAAGACCACACACAGCTTCATGAACAACCTCTTTACATACATCTTTCCTAATTTTCCCCCGTGAATGCAGAGTTCACCTGGTCATCTGTGATGTGGTCTCCACCCAACCCTTCTGAGCTATCAGAAGAGGCTGGACGAATATGTCGATGATGCCTGTCCTGGATGTAACACATCACCTCATGCAAACAGATGCATTATTGAAGATTGAACTGCACAAAACCACACACACCAACACCACAAAATATTATCTCTTAGGGCTCTTAGGGAAAGCCTTGGGCTTGGCAGTGACCTTCCTTATGGATTCAGGGATGTTCGACCAGGCAGCTCAGGGAACAAAAACAACATTGTCTGCAGCATCCTTGCCCAGTTCTCATCCATCGTTGATATTCACTGGTGTAACAGATTAAATTGCAAATGGTGCAGTGTAGACCACTGGTACTGGGTTTTAACTAAAACTAATAGGAGAATACTTTGTTTTCAGGATATAATTGTTGATCATCTTGGTAGACGTTACAGGACCAATCAGATCTACACATATATGGGTGATATACTGATTGCTGTTAATCCATTTAAAGAGCTTGGCGTGTATGGTGACAAGGTAACTAGGAGTGAAGATTTTGAATCAATGCATTTGATATTTTTCTTCTGTAATTTTATAATTGAAAATGAAATGTATTTAAACTGAGATATGTTGTTGATTAAAATAGTTCCCTAAGTAGTAAAGAAGGCTGCTTCTTCTAAAGTTTTAAAAAGGAACGATCTCTCTTTTGAGTCCAGTAAGCATATAAAGTTCTAGTTTTGGTTATCCCATCTTTCTGTCTTTTTATTTCACTGACTAAAAACACAGTCCTGATATCCGAATTTATGGAGTAGAAATGCAGTATTTTTGTGTCATTGGTATAAGATACTAAAAACTTTCTTCTTGTCGAGTGTCAAGACAATATAAGAAAACCATGCTTTATATGGTGCCAAATGTATAGCTGCAAGTTTCTTAAACCTGAGAGTCTTGATGCTTTGAGTACTAAAATTTTATACTGGTTATTAAAGACGTATTATATCTTATCTTGAGTTTAGGCATTCTACTTTATATAAAACTACCCTGTCAATATAACCAATATATTAAAAAAGAAAACTTTTGGAAGTGACTTTGCACGAGCACTTCATCGAACAAGAGTATCAAATGTTTATCCTATTTGTCCTATAACACACAGGAGTCTCGTCAACACCGTGGGATGGTAAAGAGTGAAAATCCTCCTCATATTTTTGCCATGGCTGATAATGCATACCATAATATGCTGCATCAGAAGCAACAACAGTGCATAGTTATTTCTGGAGAGTCTGGGGCTGGCAAAACCGAAAGTGCCAATTTTCTTCTTAAGCATCTCGTAACTCTGGGCAAGGTATTTTGACATAGTTTATATGATTTTTCATTCATCTATTGTATCTTAAATATTATGACTAATGAAACATCTACTTTTTGATAAGATTCATCTCATACAATGATCTTATTAGCTTTAAGATTTCTGTTATGTTACTGATGAGTTAATTAGTTGTATCTCTCCAATGGAAACTTGTTTGTCTTCCAGGCACCAAACAGAAATTTGGAAGATAAGATTCTTCAAGTAAATCCTATTATGGAAGCCTTTGGTAATGCTAAGACTGGAATTAATGACAATTCTTCTAGATTTGGAAAGTATCTAGAACTGACTTATACCAGACAAGGAAAAATTACAGGTGCAAAAATCTCAGTGTATCTCCTGGAGCAATCAAGAGTGGTCCATCATGCACTGTAAGTTTCACATATACAATACCTTACTACTATTATGTGCAATAAAACAAGCATTGTGTTTGTATTATGCATTAGCATATGTAGTTGCTGATGTTCTTATATATTTTTCCATTGTAAATGAATTTGTCAAAAGATACCATTACATTCAGAATACTTCTCTTTGGAGTGGTATACAAACTAAGGATCTACAACTATCTATTCTTTTGGATCATCTTTTCAGAGGGGAACAGAATTTCCACATATTTTATTATCTCCATGATGGTCTTGAAGACGAAAACAAGCTTATGCAATACTGCTTAGATAAGAATAAACGCGATAAGCATAGATATCTTGCTGGAGGAAATTGGAGTAAGAGTGGAAGTGAGGTATGTAAGATTCGACAAGTCAGATTTTAGTATTTCTTCCTCTTGTTATGAGTGACACACACACACACACACACACACCGCGCGTTCAGTGACACACGGAATTGCTCCTCTTAAATTTCAAAGTTTCGAGTGACTAAAGTGCTTAGTGGAAAACTTTACCATAATTTCCAAAAAAATGAAATCGTGCAGAGTATTGTGAGTACAAAAACTAATATTTGTTGTAAGGCGAGACTGTTCATATTAAAGGAAAAAAAATTGAGAACTTTTTCGTGAGAAGAGAGAGAAGCTGCCGTCCATTTTCTGCCTTGAGGGAAATCTAGAAGAGTTGCCAGACGTGGAGCCTCACACCACATTACCTAATTTTTTGTGTAAACTGGGGAAAGCTCTTGAGCCGTTTTACCTGATCCTGTGGTTCTATATATTGTTAAAAACAGTATCCTTCCCATTTATATTAACTAGTTAGTTAGTTTGATACACGAAAAAATTGAATAATAAAAGAAAAAAAAAATTACCAAATACCCACCCGTCAACAGTACTGAGTTAAGTTGCCAAGTAGTACAGCAGTCCTATTTTCTTCATTTTTTTTTTGCTTTTCTTTTAGCTTTCTCGTTTGCTATTTTGTTATTTTGTATATATATTGAGTTAAACGTAAAGTCTAAATCCCGTGATAACATATCTTGGTTAGCAAGTCAGTTTATCAGTTAGGAAGAATATATAACAGAAACAGGTGGGTGCCACCTCGAACACAAATTCGAATTTTCCTTCAGGTTTGACTTTTGTTTTTGTTTTTCTTTTTATACGTAAATTACCATGGTCAAGTTTTTAAGTTAAGATGTGTGTTACCAGAAAGGAGACAAACTGAGTCACTAAATAGCACTTATATGGAGATATAAAAATTCTGTGTGAAGGTAAATTAGAAGTTTTTCTCTTTTCTTTTCTTTTTTTTTTTTACTCTTTCTCGTCTTCTTTCTATATTCTGTGAGAGGGAGAACATAAAAATGAAGCCATCTCTGTCCCAAACCTCTCCCACCCATGGGTCGGGAGAAGGGGTAGTCATCAGAGGACTTAAACAGAGAATCAAGAAGTTAGAGGAAATGGTTACAAGCCTTGATGATAAAATTCGGAATATGGATGGAGAAATGAAAGAGAATGAAACACTCAGAGAACAAATAAGATCTTTGGAGGAAGCAAATAAAGCACAAGGGCAGGAGAGAAAGGAACTAGAAAAAAGAATAAAGAAGCTGGAAGGGGAAAAGAGTCAACTAGAATCTAGAATTTCTAATCAAGAAGATAAAAACAAACAGCTAAATGACAACCTAAAGGAATTAGATGTTAGTTCACTGCTATCTTCTGAGAGAGACGAGATTGCTGCTTGGAATGTTCAGATTAAAGAAAACATTGAACAGTTCAGAAAAGAGTTCCAGGAGCTGAATATGGAAAATGATGCCATGAAAACGTCCTTTGCTGATGCACTAAAGGGGAATGTGGCAGTAAAAGAGGCTGTAAAGGTGGTGGCACTGGAAAACATACAAACAGTTGACTATAAAGAGACAGTAATCGAAAAAATGAAAGACGTTGTGATGGAAAGGGCAAACCCACTCATCAGACAGGCACTTGATAAGGAGAAGACAGTGGTAATCTCAGGCATAAGTGAATCCCAGGAGCCAACATGGCAGGGGAGACTTGAAGAAAATAAAGCTAGGGTTGTAGACCTGATAAGAAAGCTCGGAGTAGTATGTGGTCCTGAGGATATTGTAAACATACACCAACTAGGTAAATATTCGAGGGAAGGAAAGCCGAGACCAACAAAAGTAACCTTTGAGAGAGGGGAGACATGTAGGGAAATATTGTTGAGAAAAAAAAGTCTAAAAGACCTTCAAGAATGCAAAGAAGTGTTCATTAGACGATACAGAACACAGGAAGAGATGGGAAAGATCAAAAACTTGTTGCAAGAGGCAAGAAGGTTAAATGATGAAAGAAATGAAGAAGAGAAGAAAAATTTTCGTTACGGAATACTTCCAGACAAAGGGGAGATAAAGAAGATAATGACAGAAGATCAGGGGATGGGGCCTCATTAAGATTGTTATACACAAATGCTGATGGATTAGCTGGTAAGGCAGTAGAATTAAAAGATAGGATTCACAACAGTAAGGCAGATATAGTAGCAATTACAGAGACTAAGTTGAGTGAGGACATAAACAGTGTCACAGTTTTTCCTAAGGGCTTCAGAATACTAAGGGTCGAAAGATCTGAGAGGACTGGTGGAGGGATAGCACTGCTCATAAGTGAGAGGATTCAAGTTGAAGAGATAAACTTGGCTATAGAAAGTGAGTTCAGGGAATTTCTTGTTGCTCGCATAAATACTGGGTCAGAGAGCATTATAATAACTGTTGTATACAACCCACCAAGGAACCAAAATAGGCTTGAAATTTATGAGGAAAGTCATATAGGTACGATTGAAGTCATAAACTCAGTTGTTAACATGGCGCGGGAAAAAAAATGTAGGATTTTGATTATGGGAGACTTTAATCATAAAGAGATAGATTGGATAAATCTTGACCCACACAGTGGTGAGGACTCCTTTGGGGCAAGATTCCTAGATTGCGTACAAGGGAATTTCCTACACCAACATGTAATGGAACCAACAAGAGCCAGGGGTGGGGATGAGCCATCACTACTTGATCTGGTGTTCACAGATAATGTGTTGGATATTGAAAATATTGAGTATGAACCACCAATTGGAAAGAGTGACCACTGTGTGTTGTTGATGGAGTATATCATTGAAGACATTCTTCCTGAGAGTAGAGGCACTGAGGACATGAGGAGGAACTATCAGAAAGGAGATTACATCAAAATGAATGAGCTTTTTGCAGTTATTGACTGGAGAACCTTATTTTACAACAAATCTGTACAAGAAATGTATGACATCTTTTGTGAGAAATATGGGAAGATTGTAGATTGCTGCATACCTGTCACCAAAGTAGGTGTAATTCATGCCAGAGAGAAATGGTTCGATAATGGGTGTAAAAGAGCTAAGGAGTGGAGAGACAAATGCTGGAAAAGGTATAGGAGGAGAAAAAACATAAATGCCTGGCAAACCTACAAAAGAGCAAGAAATGACTACCTAAGTAAAAGGAGAGAGGCAGAGAAAGATTATGAGAGGGACATCACCAGGAAGGCGAAAGAAAATCCCAAGCTTTTCCACAGCTTTATCAGAGGAAAACTGAAGGTAAAAGAACAGGTTTTAAGGCTAAAGAGAGCGGATGGAAGCATCACTGAGACGGACGAAGAGATCTGCAAAGAATTGAACAAGGAGTTTCAGTCAGTATTTACAGTAGAAAATACCCCACCCCCTCAGATTGCAGTGATAGAAGCTCAAGGGCCGGTATTAGAGAACATCAACCTTACAGCCACAGAGGTATGCAAAGCGCTGATGGATTTAGATGTTCATAAAGCTACAGGTCCTGATGACATATCCCCTCATGTGCTTAAAAAATGCGCAAACACAATATCAGTGGCACTAAGTATCATATTTAAGGAGTCATTGGAGTCGGGGGAGATTCCAAGATGCTGGAAACAAGCAAATGTGATACCTATCTTCAAAAAGGGAAGGAGGGATACGGCTCTGAACTATAGACCAGTTTCCTTGACCAGCATAGTTTGCAAAGTTATGGAGAAACTACTAAGGAAACATATCTCTCTTCACTTGGAATCCTTCAACTTTTTGTCAGTGAGGCAACATGGCTTCAGAGAAGGAAGATCAACAGTAACAAACTTATTAGAATTTTATGATGAGGTAAGCCAAATCTTACAGGAAAGAGAGGGCTGGGCAGATTGCATATTCCTAGACTTCCAGAAAGCGTTTGACACTGTTCCACATGGGAGACTTATTAGGAAGCTGCAATCAATGGCTAGAATAGGTGGAAATGTCTTGGAATGGATAAAAACTTACTTAGAAGGAAGGGAACAGAGGGTTAGAGTAAGACACTCAGTGTCTGAATGGAGAAGAGTTAGTAGTGGAGTTCCACAGGGTTCAGTTTTAGGGCCACTTTTGTTCCTTGTATATGTAAATGACCTACCAGAGTCTGTAAATTCATTCATGAATATGTTTGCAGATGATGCAAAGATTGTGAAGAAAGTAAAAAACGAGAACAATGGTAGAGAACTTCAGGAGGATCTAAATAATCTGCATGAGTGGTCAGAAAAGTGGCTAATGAAATTCAATACCTCAAAATGTAAGGTAATGAGAATGGGTACAAGTGCAAGAAGGCCCAAGCTTGACTACTCGGTGGCTGGAGTACAACTTCAGGAGACAGAAAATGAGAGAGATCTAGGAGTAAACATATTGGCAGATTTGTCTCCAGAAATACATATAAATGGCGTAGTAAGGGCAGCATATGCATTCTTATCAAATGTAAGGGTAGCCTTCAGGCACATGGACAAGGAAATGTTCAGAAATATTTATGTAACCTATGTGAGGCCAAAACTCGAATATGCAGCCCCCTTTTGGAATCCGCACTTGAAAAAGCACATAGCTAAGCTTGAAAAAGTTCAAAGACATGCCACGAAACTGGTGCCAGAAATACGCAATCTCGGTTATGATGAGAGGCTGAGGGAATTAGACTTGCCATCACTCGAAGCTAGAAGAGTAAGGGGGGATATGGTGACAGTCTTTAAATTCCTTCATGGTTATGATAGAGTGGATAGGGATCGATATTTCGATATGGCTGGCTCTAGAACTAGAGGTCATAGTTTGAAGCTTCGGAAGAAAACTTGTTTGCAGGATGTAAGGAAATACTTTTTCAGTGTAAGAGTAGTTGATAATTGGAATTCGCTAAGCGAGGAGGTAGTTAATGCTACCTCAATCCATAGTTTTAAGGACAGGTATGATAAGTATCACTAAGTCTAAAAATGGAAGCGATCAGGAGACGGGAAGATACGAGCTTTGGGCTCTTTCCCGTAAACACAATTAGGTAATCACAATTAGGTAATCACACACACACATTCCCTGACTTCTAGAGTTTGTTTATACTTAGTATTTATTTTTTCTCTTTAATACTCTGTCATATATTCCCCTGAAGGAGGGAGCAAGAATACTTCCTCCGTGTTCCCCTGCGTGTCGTAGAAGTAGAATAAATGAGGCGGAGTGAAGGATCTATGAATCCCCTCCTCTGTATTTGCTTCCAAGAGAGAGTCAAGATTTTTGCTTTGACTCAGCCACCCCCTTATAAGGGGAATATATTTTTATGAGTGTGAGACCAAGAAAGGCAAGAAAATTGCCCTCAGCATGCCCAGGCACGAAGAAAACATTAATACAAAAAAAAGTGAAAGGTTAAAGACAAGACAGAAATAAGGTAAAGATACAAAATAGGAAAAAGACAGGCTGAAAGAATAGTCGAAGTACTGAGGACCTGGAAATAGGGCGGGATTAGGCCCTGATATGATGATAGATTTTTTTTTTCTGAAGGAAGATAGGTTATACATATATATATATATATATATATATATATATATATATATATATATATATATATATATATATATGTAAATATATTGGTTATATATATATATATATATATATATATATATATATATATATATATATATATATATATATATATATATATATATATATATATATATATATATATATATATATATATATATATATATACATATATATATATATAAATATATACATATACATATACATATACATATACATATATATATATATATATATATATATATATATATATATATATATATATATATATATATATATATATATATATATATATATATATATATATATATATCTATATATATATATATATATATATATATATATATATATATATATATATATATATATATATATATATATATATATATCTATATATATATATATATATATATATATATATATATATATATATATATATATATATATATATATATATATATATATATATATGTATATATATATATATATATATATATATATATATATATATATATATATATGTATATATATATATATGTATATATATATATACACACACACTTGCACACATACATAATCATCAGTTCCCTGATATATGCTATATTACTTGAAATCTTTTACATAGATAAGATATTGCTAATGTGCAATCACTGGTATTTAAATGTAATTTTGTAAGTTTTAGAAGTTTTGTGCATAATAGAAAGAAGAAGCAAGTGAAGAGAAACAAAAATAAAGATGAATAATCATGAAATAGGTAATGAATTCCATTTGATAATGATTTTAAACTATACATTGTGCAATATATTTCATTCTCTTTAAAGAGAGCATGGGATTTGCATTCTAGAATGAGTATTAATTTATCAGACAGCATTAGATAAGCTTGGCCTTGTGAAAGCGGAATATTATCATAGGCACTATGCTGGTATCACTTGCTTCTACATTGTGAATTATTTAAAAATGAGAGTATCATGCTGGTGAAGACATTCTATCTCAAGATACAGATCTTTTAAGATATTTAACAAGATTTTTTTACGTAAGTTACACAGATGATCGTAACTCTTTATGTCCATATATGCCTTTGATTTTGATAAAGAAATACTGTCATTTTTCTTCCGGCTTTCTCACTTTTTGGTTATTATGCAAGCTTGAAGGCTTAAAATTACCCTTACCTTTATTTCCGTGTATTTTTCTTAACTTGACACTTATCCATGTTCTATGGTGCTCACTGAATTTCCACGTTCCTCAAATTCCAGAACAATGTTCAGCAGTTCAACAAAGTTGTGGAAGGTTTGAAATCACTTGGCTTCAAGGATGACGAGCTAGACTCTGTATATAGGATTCTTGCCGCTGTTATTAACTTAGGCGATGTTGACTTTTACCAGACCATCGACAAAGATAATATGGAACAAGCTGCTGTGAAAAATGTGGAACAAATTAAAGTTGGTAAGTTTTTGTAAATTTTAATAAAGTATTATTTATAGTATTCTTAAAAATGACTAGATATTAATAATGAAAGCAATATATGTTTGCTTACGATTTAGATTTTTTGTTTGCACTTTCAAGCTTTATTACTTGAATGATTTGTCTGCTTTCATTGATTTGTGATATGAAACTATGAATGTGTTGAATTTATGTAAAGACCTCCACTGATATACTTAAGAAGTTTGTATCTTCTTTGAATATACGATTGCATTAAATTTTTTCTCTTCCAGTGTCTGAACTTTTGGGCATTGATCCTGCTGACTTGACAGAGGCATTGACTTCAAATAGTGTAGTGACAAAAGGAGAAATCATCACTAGGAATAACACGGTGGAGGAAGCCAATTCAACGAGGGATGCTATGGCAAAGGCAATGTATGGAAGGCTCTTTGACTGGATCGTCAATAATATCAACAGGCTCCTTTCCTTCTGCAGAATGGTTTAGTAAGTGTTCCATTAATTCAATTAAATCCAGTTATAGGAAATGTTTTCAAGCCTAAGTTTATGTTAACTGTAACATAGCTGAATCTTATATGACATATAGGTAGATTGAGCTTGTCACATACTTTTTTTGTATTTCAAGTATATATGTTTGTATTCAGGTTCTTGATCTGATTAAATAGGAACTGTTATGCACTTAGATTATGTCATACACTATTAGTTTTAACTGAAAAGTAATGTATGCGTGATCTGAACAAAAATATTTAAACTTTCATGTTTAAGTTTTAATGCATCTGACCTTGCATGAAATCTATACTGTATGAATTTGCTTATCTAGTTGGACGTAATCAAATAATCACTATCCAGATTTTTCAATGATGTCATTGGAATACATTCAATAAGTGAAAGCATTCTAGCTATCAGTAATTTAATATTTTTTATATTTCAGTGGTGAAAATCTAGCTGTTGGTCTTTTGGATATCTTTGGTTTTGAAAATTTTGAGAAGAATTCTTTCGAACAGCTTTGTATTAACATAGCGAATGAACAGATCCAATATTTCTTCAATCAACACATTTTTACCTGGGAACAACAGGAATACATGTCTGAAGGAATTGAGGCAAGACCATATAAATATATATAAATAAATGAATAAATAGATAAATATATATATATATATATATATATATATATATATATATATATATATATATATATATATATATATATATATATATATATACCCACACACACACAGGGAGTCCTCAGTTTATGATACAGTTCTGTTCCTCAAAATGTGACGAAACCCGATTTTCAGCGTAAGTCAGAACAAACCTAAATAAGCACCTATGTCACCCACCTTTGCTAACACAGTAGTAAAGCTCATAAGCTAAGACATAAAAATACAATTTCTCTCATATATGAAAACATAACTATAACTAAAAAGAACAATTCTTTATATATATAGTATACCGTACGGTATTGTTTACCTTTACTCCTATGGTTGGCTTGCACACTTGAAGGAGCGTTGCAAGGGAAGGAGAGATGGGCTTATTGGGAGAAGGAAGCTGTAGAGACAGGTACTGAAGAGACTGGGGCAGGTGAGTGTGGCGAGGCAGGAGAACTTGCAGCAGCTGCTGGAAATACTGGGGCAGGTGAGCCTGGAATGGCAGGTTAGGTAGGGGGTACAGGATCTGTTGCTGGAGGCTCTATCTTCTTAAAAAACATTCCAGGAGAATCTGGAAGGATGCCATCTTTTGCCTCCTAAATTTCCTTGTAACACCGCAGGCAATCCATGACCCCTCTGATAACCTTAGTGTAACTGGCAGTGTTGGGATCCTCATCCTCAAACTTTGCCAACTCTTCCTCTATCTGGGCTAAACCTTCTTCCATGCCCTTTCTTGTAAACTTCTTGGGCTCTGGGGTTGGCATTTCTTCCTCCTCTTCAATCAACTGCTTCTCCAGCCTAGATAGGTCCTCAGTGGATAACACCTCTCCATGAGATTCCAGCAGCTCTGCTATATCATCAGCCCCCACCTCCAACTTAAACTCCTTAAACAGGGCAACACTGTATTTTGTGATAGCCTCAACTGTCTCTCCAAAGCCATGGAAGTCATTCACAAAATGGGGACACAGCTTTTTCCATACCCCATTCTAGCTCGTCTGCTTAATTTCCTCCCAAGAATCAGCAACGTTCTTGACAGCTTGAAGAATATTGCAAGACTTCCAAAACTCCATGAAAGTCAAGTTCTTGTAGTTCTCAGTTGCCCTGAGAGCCATAGCAATTGTCCTTCGTAGGTAGTAGGTATTGAAAGACTAATGACATCCTAGTCCACTGGCTGTAACAGGGCAGTGGTATTAGAAGTTAAATCACCTTGACATTAAGATGAAAGTCATCCAAATGGACAGGGTGACAAGGGGTCTGGCTCAGTACCAGCAACACCTTAAAAGGTAGACCCTTGGCAGCACAATTCTTCTACACTTCTGGCACAAAATGATTGCTAAGGAAGTCTTCGAAAATCTGAAGGGTTTTGCTCAAGCCCTCTCTTTGGACTTCCACATGACAGGTAGTTGACCCCTCCAAATGCCCTTGAGCGCCCGTGGATTTTCTGCCAAGTACACCAACATGAACTTCAGCTTGAAGTCTCCAGCAGCATTAGACCCATAAGCAAAAGCAGTCTCTCCTTGCTGACTTTATGATCTGATGCTGTCTTCTCCTCCTTGGTGATGTACATACAACTAGGCATATGCTTCCTGACTCATCCAGGTTAAAAATTTGTTCAGCACGTAAACCCCCTACCTAATTATTTCAGC